>JABFFF010000423.1:0-49064 GCA_013623665.1 Fusarium sublunatum | reverse complement strand
CGGGGGTCTCTACGGGGGCCCGGGGTGCCCACTGTAGGTACAACAGGTACTTTGGATAGTGGTTGAGGGAGAGGGAGGGGCCCACAACGGGCATTTCCAAGGGCGGTGAGTAGGTAGAGAGAGGTGCAGCCTGGCAGTGATATGCTGAATATCCAGTGCTGATCAGAAAAGGAGTTGTCAGTGATTGATTGATTGACGAACAAGTGGCCTCTTTTCTCTGCGGCTCCAGGGATATAAACAAGCTTGTAGGAAGCTTTATTAGGGTCAATTGAATACAATTGACTTTAGACACAAGTCTTTTCACCTCCAAAGTTTCTCTTTCATTCCAGAATTAGATCCCAGGTAAATACCTAGATTAATGCCTGGGTTCACTTCCGAATAAGAATAAGGTCCATGTATGGATACCACCCTCCATCAATGCACACATCCTTTCAAGAAATTTCAAGATTCTAGATGGCCCTAGCTCCAGGGGACAGCTCAAAGCTTTCCATTTCGTTGAGGACAAAAAAGCCAATCGAAGCCAACCATGCTAGGCCCCTTAACTTATTCCGTTTCCTCTTATTGACAGCCCGGCCTAGCCAGCCTAGCCAACCAGCCAGCCAGTCTGGGCTCTTAAGCTTTTAGCTTAGCTAGGTTAGCTGCTTTGGTAGCTAGCACCCTACCTAATCTGAAGCGTGGGCCGTCAGAATGCACTGTAGATCTCTCTTAGGCTGGAATAAACCAATGCCAAGTTACCCCTTTTCTTTCTGCCAATGGCATAGCTCGTCGGGGTGGCGGTTTACTCCCGGAAAACCCTGGTTCTTTGTGTTGTCTTTTAAACGAGAGAGCAGGAAACCAAGAGAGGGAATTGCACAAGAATAACAGTAGTGAGTTGTCCAGATCAAGAGGGGGCTCTACATGTCATTCTCGTCCGATATTGGCAAACATTGAAAAGTTCTGCTCTCTGCAGTAACATTGTCCAACCAAATTGACTTATCCCCCCGCTCGATGAAGCCTTGTCTGCGGGCAATTCGCTAAACAAGCGCCGCACTGACTGGGCTGGCTGATGATGATTTATTTCTTCAGAATCGATTGGCCAATTCGTCCGCAAACCTCGGTACGGGAAGCACGGGCTGCAATTAGGTATGATTTATGGTTGATTTGACCTACCACGACTGTCGACCTAGGTATCGGCAAACAATGAGACTCAGAAGCGTTTAAACTGCAGCTCAAGGCTTTTTATCCGCTTCACTGAGCCTCCAGATCCAGATCCAGATCCAGATCCAGATCCACCCTCCAAACAGTCTCCTCCACCGTCTTTTCAACTCGAGACGGTTTGATCCGCGTCCATCGTTTCAAGCTTGTGCCCCTCTTTCGGACACCAAATCAAGTTCCAACTCTGCCTACCTTATTCTACTTGATAATAATATCTGTTTATATCTGCGTAGATCCCCAAGCTGCTAGTATTCCATTGGAGGCTCCAGATCAAGGAAGCTATCGCAAGAACAGCATCAGCCATGCTCGTGACAGTCGATGTGTGTACAGCAAAAGTAAACTCCCCGACTTCATGGCCTGATCCTTTAGATCAACATGCTGTCTGCACTCTTGCGGAGTCCTGTGCCCCGCAACCCAGCTTTAGCTCCTTCATGTTTCTTTTTTTGCGCTTGTCTTTCTTCTCGTCCTTTGATCCAGCACAAGACTCGATCATGTTGAAGCTGGTCCCATGGAACTCGTTATCTTGAGAAGAATGATCTAGTATATATCTGCACTGCCGAGGCTTTGAAGGTTAGATAATGTTTTTGGCATTTACACATTGATGTACCAGTTATTCTACAATAAAGCTACCTCGTATAAGCGCTAAATCGCTGTGTATAAGCTCAAGATAAAGGTAGAAGCTATCAATTAAAGCCAAATATCCTTAACCTTGAACGGCATTGACCCAAAATACTCCATCTTTGACAACTCATAGCACCCTACCAGCTAGGAGAGAAGCTCTAATAGTAACAACGAGCTAGGAGCATGACCAAGTGGAGCTGACGCCATACCCTGCACCGCCACACGATTTACTCTGCCTAAAACGCCACAAATTCCATATGGGTTCCCCCACATGACCTCCCGAAGTGGCCTCCCTTAGACCTCGCATCATCGATGACCACCTCGAACTTTCCATCGGCACAGCCCATTTAAACTTCGATCCGACCCTACCGCGAAACCCTTCTCGAATACTTTCGTCTCTGCAAACTTTCCCAAAACCAGACGAATACTTTCTACACACACTTTCACCATCATGGCTTCCAAGACCAAATATCAAGCCGCGCCCCAGAACGACCCGGACGACGATTACACCCAGGCGCCTCCCGCCTATGGCGCTTCGTCTTCTCGCGATGAGACACAGGGTCTTTTCGGTGCGCCCCGCGATAGTGAGGATAACCTGCCCGATGACTTCAAGGTAAGGGATAATTTGGAGCGTACATAATGGAAGCGACGACTGACATAATGCTTAGTTTGGCGGTTCCGTCGCTGAGGCGACTGTCGATATCCGCAACCAGTTCGTCCGCAAAGTCTACACCATCCTCACTGTCCAGCTCCTCGCCACTGCTGGAGTGAGCAGTCTCACATTCTTCAGTGCTGGGTACAAGGACTGGATCCAGGGCCATCCTGGTGTCGTCTGGGCTTCGGTACGTTCTTACCCTGAATATCATGAAACATTAATATGAATACTGACATGACCGCAGCTCTTCGGTGCCATGATCTTCATGGGCCTGACCTACTGGAAGCGCAAGTCCTACCCGACCAACCTTCTCTTCCTTTCACTCTTTACTCTCGCCGAAGCCTACACCATCTCGGTCATCGTATCCTTTTACAAGACATCCATCGTTCTCAACGCCGTTGTTCTCACTGCTGGAATTTTTGTCTTCCTCACTCTTTTCGCCTGCCAGACAAAGTACGATTTTACTTCATGGATGCCCTACCTTTTCGGCGCCCTTTGGGGTCTCGTCATCTTCAGCTTCATGGCCATGTTCTTCCCATACAGCTCTACTGGCGAGCTCATCTATGGCGGTCTTGCTGCTCTGATCTTTAGCGGCTACATCCTCGTCGACACCCAGCTCATTCTGCGCCACCACCACGTCGAGGAGGAGATTGCCGCTGCCATCAGCCTGTACCTCGACATTATCAACCTCTTCCTTGCCATTCTCCGCATCCTCAACAGCCAGAATAACAACTGAGCGTGAGAGACTTGTTGAAGTCTCGAGGTAGCGTTGATTTGGAAATTAAGAGACTGGGGTACTAGTTCCCCGTGCTTTTCCTTGTGTTTCAGAGATTGTCTTATCCGAGTCGAGCCTTAATGAAGTGGTTTGATAAATATCCATGTCAGATGGTTTGTAGAGATCCAAACCGTGTGCTTTGGCGTTTTCTGGGCAACGTTTGAATTGTTTCTTGTGTCATACACCACGAGTTGGTGAATTAACTCCCAATTAGCCTAAATCATTCATCGTCGGTTTTTGCAAGTGAGTTCGCTCCTATTGACAGGAAGGTTCAAGAGTTTAATTACAAAAAAATTGAATTTATTTGATATCAGCATTAGAAGGCCACTAGAAAAAAGAAACAATCAAGGATGTGTCGCCCAAAAATGGACAACGATGTACGCTCAATACAAGTCTAATATGACAACAAGATGGCAGCAGGACAGACAGTATGCCCTATCCGCCAGTCGTCTGCATGTATCGTAACGCAAGGGTGTCTTCATCCCTCAAGACGCTCTCCGCCAAGCTGCATCCCTACAACAGCCATAAAGACTCCTTCAGAGACTGCCTCTAAATAAGCCGCTACCCACCATCGGGCTTGCATAAAAACACCCCCCGAGCTGGTATTCCTACCATCATCTCAAGAATTGTAGGTGACTATTTCATGAAGCGGGGTGGCGATGAAAAAAAAGAAAACCACAACTCAATTGTTCAGCAGCAGGGGGAATAATCTCATCTTTCTCTTTAGTCGTGGGAGAGGTAAAACCAACGCCAGCAATAGACAATAGTCCAACGTCGCATTTTTTGAAGCACCGCAAAAGACCCAGTATGTGAAGTCTCAGGTCTAGTTGGCTGGCTCCTCGCCGTTGGGCTCGGGCGTGCCGCCGGCCTGAGAAGTGGCCTCTCGTTGCATGCGGGCCTCGATCTCGCGCAGCTGAGACTCGCGAGCCAGCAGCTCCTGTCGCTTCTCGTTAATCTCGCGCTGCACCTTGAGCTCGATCTCGCGCAGCTTCTCCTCCTCTCGTCGGAGTTGCTCCTCCTTGAGGCGGACGGACTGGGAGGCAAGGTCCTCGGGGTTCATCGAGCTGTCGGCACTAGGCGGGGTTAGCTATGCACACTATGCAGGATTCAGTCAAAAACTCACTTTCCGGAAGCACCCTCAACGCTCTTAGACAGCTTCTCGGTACGGTAGTTTTCGTACAAGAAGTCGTGGGTGATCTCCTTCAGATCAGCCAAGTGGCTGTGGAGCAGCGCAGATCGAATGGCGAGGAAATCAGAGTGACGAGGGTTGTCAACCTCGACAACACCCCAAGGGTAGTGGCGAGCGCGAACCGTACGACCGCCAATCTCAAGAACATCCTCGGAGCCAACAATGGCGAATGGCATCAGGCCACGGAGCTCGGCGTTCTCCTCGACAGTGTCCTCATCGTCCTCCTCGATGTCGTAGGGGAAGTTGTAGACGGGGATGCGGTAGTGCTCGATATCCTCCATAACCAGCTTCTTGGACTCGGCAAGCTCAGCAGGGGTGAGCGAATCGGCGCGGCCAATGACGGGAATGACGTTGGCACGAGGGGCGAGGCGCTTCATGAGCTCAATGTCAAGCTCTCGGAGACTGTGGGTGTTAGTGGGCATTGAGCATTCGGGAAGTAGCTAAGACATACCCATGGCCAGTAGGGGTGATGAAGTAGAGCATGGCATGCACTCGGTTGTCTCTGAATCGAGGGTTACGCTTGATACGTGACTCCTCGGCAAGAATATCATCGTATTGTCTCTCGAGGTAGCCGACAATCTCTGCGAAACTGACAGGGTGTTAGCAGACATTACAGGTTAAATTGCTATGCAAGCTTACCTAGCCTCGTTGTCGATCTGGTCACCGAATCCGGGTGTATCAACAATGGTCAAAGAGATGCGAGTGCCCTCCTCATCAAGCTCGAGTTCTACACCTGAGTTAGTATTGTATGCGCCAACCGTCCACATTTTCAATGCACGTACCGACGGTGATGGGCTTGATCTTAACGCCTTCCTCAACGTGCGCGCTGCTGGCGTCGTCAGAGTCCTTGTGCTCCAGCACGGTCTTTCCGCAAAGGGTGTTGACGAAGGTGGTGCGGCCTATGTCGTGTGAGCTTATTGTACAATTTGGTTGTGGTGTGGCATCGTAGCTGTTATCGCAGCGGATTGGCAAGGGGGTCACGTACCAGTGCCTGAAGCACCGCAGACCATCAGGCAAAACTGAATACCCTTCTTGACGTTCTTCTTTCGACGAACCATCTTCTATGGAGAGCAAGAGTCAGCGAGCTGTAAGATGCATACGATAGGCGTGTGAATGGCTTGGTGCAAAGAGTTATGCGGAAACGGTAGCTTTATCGGCCGAAGCATCCAACATAACGGGGCGAAAGGGAGATAGCACATACGCCTATGGACGACATCTTGAAGATCGGTTTCGAGGACGACGGGATGAAGCTGGAGGAACGGTACGGATCAGGTCAGGTCAGGTCAGGTCGAAAGAACCAAGGTCGAGCAACGGGTCAAATCGAGTATGGTTTTGCTTGAGGTGGTTGAAGTGGAAACTTGGGGAAACCAAGGGGAAAATGTTAAAGGAGGCTAGGAGCCAGGAGAGAAGGATACGGGTCGGGTTGGACTTGGCTGCTCAAGGGGCATGGGCAATTTCACACCTGGCCAATCGCTCCTGCGCTGAGATTCAGGGGAAGTGCTCAAGTTAGAGTGCAGAAGGGAGCAATAACAGCAGGAGCACCCCTGCCAATCCACATGCCCTGTCAAGCCAGACCGCTTTCCCGTCCAGGGACCACTTAGCGGGGACCCTCAAGAGCCTTTGTGTGGCGCCTGCTCAACAAACATAGCTCTTGTTTCATCACGTGCTCTCTCTCAAGCCGCAAAGTCAATTGGAGTGTGTGGCTGCAGCTCGTGGTGGCTACGAAGCAGGTACCGTGACACAACTGAGTTGTCCAGTGAATGACCAAGTTAAACAAAAGTGTCTCTTACACCAAAGATGCTGCCTTTCTATGCACGCGTCCTGGTGTAAACATCTACCATAATATCCGCTTTCTTCTTTCATAGACTCATAGCACATTTTAGAGGACATCCCGACGCCCTCTCGCGCTCTAATAAACAGCCTCCCTCCACTACGCAGGTACCAACTGGACTGTGTCAAACAGGTGGATCTAGGTATAATCGACACCAAACATCATATAAACTTACCGAACCAAAGAGCTTCGAGATGCTGTCCTTTTCATGATATTCACCCTCTGACACTTTCTCATCAACCTGTTATTACACTTCGTTTGAGGTTGGGCGTCAGATAGCGCTACATTCAACCCTTACCCCTCTCGGCCTCTACTCCGGGACGCTATAACAGTATCTTATACATACTAGCAACTCACGATGAACGTACGGCCACCCATCGAGGTTTCCAGCACTGAGGCTGTTCTCTCTGTCTCTTTCAACAATGATGCTAGTTGCTTTGCTGTTGGGCTTGACTCGGGCATCTGCAGTGAGCCACCAGTTGCCATCACATGGTCATAGTCTCACTGACACTTACTTCCTAGTCTTTCACACAAAATCATGTCTTCTCAAGGCCTCAAGAGGTATGTCTATCCAAGCCTTCTTAGCTAAACACTAACAGATTTGCAGATTTCAACGCCGGTATAGGCCTTGTACAGATGATGGGGATGACAAACTACCTTGCTCTTGTTGGTGGCGGCAGGTCGCCCAAGTTTGCCATGAACAAGGCGAGTTATCCTGGAGATCTATAGGAAGTCGTCGTTAACATATATCAGGCTATAATATGGGACGATATGAAGGGTAAAGTTGCTTTAGAGATAACAGCTTTGACAGCAGTCCGCGGAGTCCAGCTAGGCAGGGAACGTATCGCAGTTGTCCTACAGAACAGCGTTCGCGTCTACTCTTTCGCCAAGCCTCCAGATTTACTTCACGTCTACGAAACCGCAGACAACCTCCTTGGACTCTGTTGTCTCTCGGAAAAGAAGCTCGCGTTTCCTGGTCGTACCGCTGGCCAAATACAGCTCATCGAGCTTGCGACGGGCAACGTCAGCATCATTCCTGCGCACTCATCAGCCCTGAAAGCTATCGCGCTGAGCCCAGACGGAGAACTTCTAGCCAGTGCAAGCGAGACCGGTACTCTTATCCGGGTTTATTCCACGAGCAATTGTGCCAGACTCGCCGAGCTACGCCGTGGCATTGATCCCGCCACTATCTTCTCTCTCGCCTTCTCACCCTGCGGCACGATGCTCGCTTGTACCTCAGACAAGTCTACCCTTCACATATTCGACGTACCTCACCCACGAAAGCCCGCCATGCACCGAAGCCAACAGCTAGGTGCTTCCGGATCTGACCCCGGCGACGGCACGGGGAAGTGGGGCATTCTCAGCAAGATACCTTTGATGCCGCGAGTCTTTTCTGACGTCTACTCCTTTTCTTCTGCGCCTTTTGAGGCTGGAGATGAAGCTGCTATAGGAGGAATTCCCTTTTCAGAGAGCACGGTCCTAGGCACATCACGGCCACCAAAGGGTGTCATTGGATGGATCGGCGATGACAGTCTTGTGGTGATAGGTGCAGGGCACGATGCGCGATGGGAAAAGTTCGTCATCGTAGACGGTGAAGACGGGAAGCGGCACTGCATAAGGGAAGGCTGGAAGCGATATTTGGGCAACTCCTGAGTAGAGCAAGCCTACAAGGTAAACTGACGATAACAGCGACACGAATCTAATGCTGGGCAAATGCGGGATGGGCGTTTTTAAGGGGTTCAGGATATGTAGAATCGTTCTTGGTTCGAGTGTGATATTGTATTAGACCGCGGTATGCTTTCAATCCTCGCGCCGTCGTGGCGACCGACTTCTATTCCGCCTCCTCGGCTTCTTATCTTCATCATCTTCTCTGCGGCGTCTATGCCGTGACTCCTCTGGGTCATCCCTATGTCTTCTGTGCTCTCGCTCGCGATCTCTCCTCCGATCCCGATCATGCCCACGCTCTTCATCGTCATCTCTTCTGTCCCTCCGTCGGTCCTTATCCCGTCTTCGTTCTCGATCTTGGTAATCATCTCTGTGTCTTCGCGAGTCCTTTTCGCGATGTCGGTCCTCCCGGTCCACAGGGGTCTCGTCCCGTTTTGATCTGTGGTGTCGGTCTTCTTCGTTACCATCCCTTCTTGACCGATGTGACCGATGGTGTCTGTGCTTGTGTTGACGGCCCTTTCGGTCTGCCTTGCGCCGTGCTTCCTCGACCTCTTTCTTCTTCTCCTCAATAAGGAAGCTCTTCATAGGGTCGTCGTCATCGTGGTCCTGCATGAGAAGCGCAAGCTCCCTCTCTTCGGGTAGCATGGGCCGCTTCTCCTCCTCTTCGCTGCTCTCCTCTTCCGATAGAGCTTGGCCCTCTCGCTTGGCCATGTCCTCCCAGCCGACCTTGAATTCTTCCGGATCCTCGTCATCTCGCGCCTTGTACCGCGCGTGGTCCACGCGAACGAGGCGACCACCAATGTCTGCTCCGCCTAGGTTGTCGACGGCCAAGTCGGTACTCCTCTGGTCCTCGTACTTGAGCCATCCAAAGCCCTTGGACTTGCCAGTCTCCTTGTCACGGACCAGCTTCAAGAAAACGGGCTCGCCAAATTGAGAAAAAATCGTTATGACGTCGCCTTCGGAGAGTTCGTAGGGTAGGCCACCGAAGTAGATGTAGGCAGTGTCGCGATAGTCGGTATGCCAGGAACCTTCTGGAGTGCTGAGCGCGTCTGTTAACATTGTTCTGTGCAAGAGCTTGGGATAATTCTTGAATACTTACATTCCATTCTCGATTTCTTTCTTATTTAGCGCTTGGATGGCGCGTATTTGGTTCATGGTGAATCTGCAACTGCTCCCTGCGCAGTCTCGTGGATGTTGAAGAATTTAGTGTTGAAGTCGCAGCCAACGTCAGAACGAACTTGACTGATGCGCCCACTGAAGCTCCAGTGAGTCCGTGCACTAAACTGTAGTGCGCAGCAACTGTTCCCAGGTCTCTTTGGGCGGGACAATTTCCGGACCGAACCCTAAAACAGTACCTGTCCAAGTGTCAACCTATCGAGGAACGAGTTGGCACCTGGCAACCCTGGCCACTTTTTGATGAAGGACGGCGGTCGACGATACCTTAGCCTACGTGCTACGAATCGCCAAAAACGAGTCACTTTCATCACAGTAATTACTTCAGAGGAGAAGCTGTTACCATCAAGCTTCAGTACCCGCATATCTACCCGTCTGCCGCTGTTGTACCGAGTAAAGATGCCCCTGCGACGACCTTAGAACGCCCATCAACCTCCTTTCGCATTATCTAGACAACACCAAACGCGTACCTCCTCTCGACATCGAACCGAGGCAGTCTTGCCAGCAAATCATAGGTCTCTTCTTCGACAGGAGAACCAATTCATGATCCTGCATAGCGCGAATCTATCTCACAACCGTTAGCCAGCGAGCTTGCTAAGCTATCTATAACTCGCGACCATGGCGAACAATACCAATAGAATGTCGATCTATACAACGGGCTCAGGGGACTCTGAGGGTCGTGATGGCGAGCAAAAGAAGGATCTTTGGACGTCTATGCTGGAGTCTGTCGCAAGTGGCAAGCGACTACCGGAAAAGAACCTCATTGTGTTAGGTATGAAAGAGGACAGTGCTATCTTCAAGAAGTCGATTAGCTGACCTTGACTTGGAACCCAGGCGGCACTCCTGAACATCAAAGAGACTTTCTCGAATCTCTGTCCAGCTCCGAGTCAAGACGCAATGCGGACCGGCTTAAAATACCGCCAATTGCCAACAACTTTGCGCTGGGCTACACATACTACGACGTCCTCGACGCCGACCAAGACGGTTCGCAGATATATACCCAACGTGGCTTCGGAGCGCCCTACTAACAGCTATAGATACCCTGGCGCGCGTGTCGCTCTACTTTCTCTCCCAACCCTCAACCGAATTCGCATCTCTCGTCGCGCCTCTCCTTACCCCTGAGACGATCCCCAACACCTCACTCATCATCCTACTAGACTGGTCACAGCCGCATCTGTGGCTGCGGCAAATATGGACCTGGGTTCAAGTGATACAGGAAGTTCTTAAGAAGGTCGACAGTGACCAGCATTCTCTCATGGAGGATGTCATGTCTGCGTGGAAAGAAAGAGGTCGAGGAGGCGCGGCAACCAATCTCGACGGAACCCCCTCAGCTACGGCCACTGGTAGTGATGGCGACAGCTCGTTACCTCTGGGACCAGGAGAATGGGAAGAACCTCTAGGTCTGCCGCTCTGTGTAGTGTGCCAAAATGTAAGGATTGCTTTACGATACTTGTGATAAGTCGACTGACGAGTATAGGCCCAAAAAATGGAGTTTCTGGAAAAGAGCCAGGGCTGGAAAGAACCAGACTTTGATACTGTGTTGCAATACTTGCGAACAGTATTACTGAGACGTGCGTTAACTCTTCATCTCACGTTGTGGCCCAACCGCTAACAGTTTCTAGACGGCGCTTCTCTCATCTACACCTCACAAAATACACCCTCTCAGTTACCCCCCCTCATCCACTCAACCCTCGGAATTACTTCCCTCCTCAAGCGTCACCCACTAAAGCACAATGTCATTGACCGCGATAAGATCGTCGTCCCTACCAACTGGGATTCCTGGGGCAAGATTCGCGTTCTCGGCGGTTCTTTCGATACCGAGCAGGTCTCCAACTCATGGTCCGAGGACATCAGCACAGCTCATATTCCCGCGCGCTTCGGCGACAATCCAGACCAAGAAGCTGATATAGACGAGGCGGAAGCCGAGGAGCGGCAGCAGAAGAGCGCGATCGCCCGATACGAGGCATGGTGTCGTGACCCCAACAGCGGCGGACTGGCGGTTGTCGAGAACGCCATGCACGGCGAGAAGTGGATCACGGTAGAGAGCGACGATACTCAGGATTTCCTCGAGAAGCAGCTCAAGATCCTCGAGGCTTTCAAGGCCAAGCAGCCAGAGAGGGGCGCCGACAATGCCATTGCCCGCAATACCCGCCATATCGAGTATGGCGACAACGAAAAGAGCATCAGCGAGCACATTGGGCCGGTGCAGTTCAATATGGGTGGTATTCAAGTCGACGCCGATGATATGCTGCAGCGTCTCAAGGTAAGCATTTCATGCCACACCCTTCTTTGTCACTATGGATCAGAAGCAACTGACATGTTTAGGACCGCAATGCATTTACCTCGTCACCTGATCATGAAGAAGAGGAAGCCGATACGCCCGCGGCAAACATGGCCAAGGACTTTGACAACGATCAACTCCAGAGTTTTTTTACTGGTCTGATGAACCGCAAAGGCACCGCCGATACATCCCGGTCTTGAGCCAAGCGATTGTAAATGATCAGCCCAATCAGTTAATTGTAGATGAATGTTTCTTTTGTCATGAGATGCTCTACCTGTCAAGACCTTATGTGCTCAGTGAGAGCTTCGGAGAGAGGGGCTGGTGGCCGATGTAGATTAGATACCCCTGAAATGATAAATTTTGATCACATTTTGAGTGTACATGGCCACTATAGCAGAATCCAGTGCTTCTATCAGCCATTCAAGTCTTTTTACTGCTCTAAGGGTATTGTTGAAAGTTTCTGTAAAGTATCCAGAGCTTTTTCCTTTACCCCATCTTGCGCCAATTTTGCCTCCTTATAAACATCATCCTTTGAACGCCTTGTGGTCGCCCAGCACTGACTGCGCTCCTTGACAACGTTTTCTCAGCGTATGTTCAGTTAGACCGTCAGTCTTGCCGGTTTATATGCTACATTCACTTTTGGCCTCTGACTGCCTAATCTTGCAGTAACAACACCGTCAAGCAGGCCAGGGAATAGCCAGGGATGCTGTACCACTTCAACCTCAAACGCATTTATCGTTTGACGGGCTTTAGCAGCAAGGCTTTCGTCTGCCAGTAGATCCGCAAGACGGAAGAGATTGGACACACTGACAGCGTTTATTGACGGGAGTGATGTGTCCATGCCGTCTTTGAGACGGAGAATGGTGTGTGGGCTGTCCACTTGGGTAGTAAAGAAAGCACCGTCGGCATCGTAGAATAAGGATAATTGAGTTTCTACGCTTGTGAGCAAAGTTATACGTAAGCGAGACATTAACAGAGACAACTTACGCTGCAGAGCGTCCGCAAACTCGAGGTACGATTCGTTGGCTGTCAACTCGAAAAGATCCAGGAGACCTTGCGTTAGATAGGCATAGTCATCTGCGAAAGCAGCATTGCCCCTACCCCCAGACCATATTCTGTAAAGAACACTTTCCTTATCATCCCAGAGCCTCTCTTTGATGAATCTGGCGGCCTGTTCCGCGGCGTTCTTGCACTTGGAGCTATGGTCTGGACTGAGTGTCTTCAACGCCGAGGCTGCTTTGGACAGAGCCGATATCACAAGGCCATTCCAGCCTGCGACAATCTTGTCGTCCAAATCAGGCCGCACACGCTCTTGCTCCCTCCTCCTTCTCAACGCAGCCTTGCCCTGTGCAATATACTCCTGGATTTTATCCACGGGGGTGCTAAAGTGGGTGCTAAGCTGCTCGATGGTGCTCTTAACCCTGAGGATATTTTGGTCAATGAAGTCGTCGTTGGGGTCGTTTTCCTCGTCAACATTTCCATCCTTATTGACGTTCCAGTAGGCTGCTAGAATAGGGCTCATATGGTTGTCGATCTCGTCAAGTACCGAGTCAAACTCACGCCTCGTCCAAACGTAATAAGCACCCTCGCGCTTTTCTTTGTCGCCCTGTCTATAATAGGAGTCAGCTGCTTCGCTGGAAGCAAAGCCACCGTCAGGTAGCGCAATCGGGGACGTAGTGAGATACTCGACGAGCTCGACTACGACATCCAAGAACTCGCTCTTTTCATCCTCACCGCTTGCCTTCCATGCATCGAGATAAAGGGAGAGCAGCTGTGCGTTATCAGTCACAAGCTTCTCAAAGTTAGGGATGCTCCAGTCAGCTGTGACAGAACAGCGCGAGAAGCCGGTGCCTCCAATATGATCATGTAGCGCCCCGTCACGAATATGGCGCAGCGTATCCAAGGCAATTTCTGTGGCATATTTGCACTCAGCTTCTCCAACCACATCTTGAACAGCTCCTGGGGACTTCAAAAGCCCCAACAAAAATGCCACCTTGGGAGGTGTCAAGAACTTGGGCGCCAGACCAAACCCGCCAAAGACTGGATCAAAAGTGCCAGCGATATGAGTGTATGCCTCCTCTAGCTGATCCAAGTCTAGCTCCTCGGAAACCGCAGTACCTCTCTCCTTGACGAAGGCCGTATGGCTAGGAGCTGGTGCACCCCAGCCAGCAGGGCCCAGTGCTGAGGGCGCCGTAATACTTCTTGTACCCAAAGTGCCCTCAGCTGCAAATTCCTTGAGTTGACCAACAACCTCAGTCGCCTCCTTTCGGCATCGGGCTTCCTGGTCACTCCAGATGTCTCTGACTTTCTTGAAAATAGTAAAAGAGTCGAGAACTTCATCGGTACTGTCATCATTGAGATGCCGTCGCCCTGCAGGTCCGAACCAGTAGGTGCCGCCGAATACTGGCTCCAGGTTTGGCGTGAGGAAAACGTTCAAGGGCCATCCTCCAACGTTGCTCACGGCTTGAACATAGTTCATGTAGATGGCGTCGAGATCGGGGCGCTCTTCTCGGTCGACGATAATGGGAACAAAAGACTCATTCAAAACAGAGGCGGAGTCGGGGTTTGAGAAGGTCTCGAGCGACATGAGGCGACAAACTGTTGCTATTAGCGACCAAAGACAGGGCAAAGCCGACGCTAGAAGCGGTGATGCGACTTACAGTGGCATGCCTTGTAACCAATGTGGAGAAAGATGAGTTTGTTCTCTTTGCGTGCGCGCTCGACGGCGTCATCGTCTAACAGCTGCCACGCGACCAAGCTACTGGCCTGATCTCTGATATATGGGCTTCGACCGGTTGCCGCGCGGTTTTGTAAGGCTGGGAGGGGTTTGGGCAAGTTAGATTCATCACCACTGACAGGCGTACTGCGCATGGCCTTGGCAGACGCAGTGAGCTCCGAAGCTACCATGATGATGATGATGATGATGTTTGAGCCGGGCCGTGTTGATGTTACAGTCGGCTATTGAAAGGTAAGGGAGCTGTAAGTAAGGTAGTAGTATACCGATATGTCGGTAGCCAAGATGATGATGATGTAATAAGAGCCGTAGGTAGCTAGCTCTAGCAAGATGTGGTCGCGGCTGTCACCGATCGAGATGGAGAAGGAAGATGAATAATTTGACGATTGCCGCGCAGGTCGCTAGTGAATATTTAACGGCGGAAGCTTCCAGTGCCGACTTTTGGATGGATCCATTCCCAAGCCAAACCAAACGAATGGAAGCGAGCAAGTTGAGGCAGTCCCAACCCAGCTCAGCGGGGTCAGGACACGGCATGGCAGTCGCGGGGCATTCGGCGCTGATCTTTAGCGCCCTTTCCGCCTTGGGTAAGGCCAGGGGGGGTTAGTCATGACGGCAATTCCCTATGTGTTGGCCATGCAACATGTTTACGAGTCAAGCATCGCGAATCTCGTGTTTTATGAATCGTGTAATGCAATACGGTTTCAACCTCGGGCCACGGGATTAAGCAGGGTCCTGCGATATCGGCACCTAATGCAGTTTGTACAACTCAGAGGTAGGTCTGTCTATGAGGCAGCGGTCTATCAGTATAGCATGCACTGGTTCATTGTTCTTCGAACAAGAGGTTGTAGTTGGGATGTTTATCCTTACCCTGAAGCTAGATGTGAGAGTTATTAGATTGCCTGGTAGTCTACAAAACCCATATTACCATATGCTGTATGGATAGTTTTGAATATGATTATAAATTCATACTATCTTGTATTTAGGTTGGCATTCTGATAGGGTGCAAATTATCGGCCTGTGTCAAAGTTGTTACTGTTGTTGCTACTCTCATCTGTGTGATCCAACCACTCCACATTCATACAAATTCATGTGCTCATACCGGCTTTCTCTTCCAAAATCCATACTATCCTCTACTTATAAGAAAGGCTTCAATGGTGAATCACTGTGATTTCTCCGGATGTACTCTTACAAAGTGCCACCAACGCTGCCATTGACAGCTTACTGACACTTGGCAGTAAATCACTACCCGACGACCAGGGAACACAAAAGTGACACATACGGGTAGTGAAATTGACGGTAATTCATGATAGAGGGGAGCGGGATCAATGCTATAAAAGTGAAGCTAATTCAGCATGGATGGATTTGTCCAAATAGCAGCTGAGGCAGGTTTGTGAAACATCAACATCAAAACCATAACCATATTCATTCTCTTTGACGTGTTCCGGCATTTACTTGGAAATCAAACCGATCACCATGTCCAACCGTTTCGACCCGTCTGTTGTCAAGACTGACGATAACCACACGACGATGGAAGATACAGAAGACCAAGTCAGCTTCGCATATGATATGGCCCTCAAGGAACTCAAGATCATCCTCAAATTGGCCAACTTTATCAAACCCCCACTAGGGGACGACCTGGAAGCTCTCAAGGCTTTCCGCGACCAGGTGGCCAAGGATACCTGGAGATTGGTCACAAGAATCAATATCAGCAGCAAGATTCTCGAGGCTCGTGACGCCCAATTCCACTACCATGCCAAACGCCTACGCACTGCAGACCGAATTGACCGACTTCGACTCTGGAACCGAGAGCAGAAGCGAGAGATGGAGATAGCCAGGCTGCAGGACGGAGAGAGAGGCTGCGAAGCTGTCACGAAACGGCTCGAGGAAGAGAAACGGGTCATCATCAAGTGCTACAAGCTGGAGAGCTTGTGGGAGAAGGCTATGCGACGGGAAAGTTCAGTCAGCTGCGAGGATGATGACTTGTCAAGTGACTGCGAGACGAGCATGGAGGAGTAAAGCTTTGGACGATGGGAAGCATGTTTGCAGTGTGAGGGAGGATAACGGAGAAAAACCGTTGGGGTCAGTGGATATTGTCATACCTCATACGCAGGTACCCATCAGGAAGCCAAAGATAATAGAGGTTAGCAAGGATTAATGGAGGCTATGCCAAGTTGTAGCTTGAAAGAAGTACTAGCCAAATCACTTAATGGGCGTACAAACGGGATTGACCAAGCAGTGACCAGTCAAGGTAAGACATGATACGGCGTAACCTTGAGAGGCGGAAAGACTATGTGATGCAGTAAGACAATTTGGTAGAATGTAAAAGTACCCAGCTAAGAAAGACGGGAAATGGTACCGTGATTCATAGGATCGAGCTTGAAATTGCTGGAATACAACATGTTCTTGGTATCACCAAACAGAACTGTAGTCCACGAAGTAAAAGTAACATTGAAACAATTCCAAGTAAAATTGATATGAGGTGTGTGAGAAGTGTGTATGTCATAAAGTCGGCTGAGATTTGTTTGGCCGAGTAACCTGACTATCACTTGATCATAACGCATGTGTCTAGGTGTTGTCAGAGTTATACTTTTGACGACATAATGCAGTTGGGGTTGAAGAGTTGTACCAACTTATCTGATGGTGTTGGATTGATTGTCACGAGTGGGCCACATGTTTCACTCCTCGCGCGCTAAAGCGGCAACTAGCTTATCGATAAGCCGATCGCGGAACGAACCCTTGCAGCTCTACATAGAGCTTCCTCTTAGTTGCCTGCTACTTCTTTCATCCTTCTTTCATCCTTCTTTCATCTACTCGTCCCAATGAGTGGTCATCCAAGGATCATGGCTGAGCCGACATATACCGTATTTGTGAGGGTGCCTATGCCCCGGGGCGATTTTGTCGACCCTCCACCGGTACGAAGCTCCCTGTACCCAGTCTTCAATGCTGCGCCATCATGCGCGCATCTGGAGCAGTCATGGGAAGGCTAACTCGAAGCATGACAGGTGAACTGGGATTCTGTCAAAGACGAAGCTCTATGGAAAATCCTTTCCGGAGCGGCAAAGAAGCAGATTGATTGTAGGACAAACTCCTGATTCTTGTATATCTATTGGAGCTAACTCGGACTAGGGGACGAAGTGTAGGTGCCGATCTTCTTTCTATCACACTCACCGTGCAGACGATACTCATCTGAGATGCAGCGCCGATCGTTTTGAAGTTCCTGTCGATTTTCTCCTCCAACAAGTCGCCTATCTCACCGAACGACATGCCTCGCAAGTCCGCGCCCAGGTCCGAAAGGCAACCGCTGCTGTCCGTGGTTCAGCAGCTCCGTCGCCCATTCCAAGCGGCGACTCCGCCGGGCCCGGTCATCAACGAACGATTTCCGCTCTGTCAGCCCGACGAGACTCGCCCATGCCGCGCAACGAAGCAGGAAGTGGTAGTGGCACTCCTTTAAATGCATCGATACGACCAGTTGTTTCGCGGAATCCTTCGACGAATACCACAGTCTTGAGAGATATGGCAGGAGGCTCAGCTTCCCCTCGGCCAGGTATGGGGCTAGCATCCCGTACTGCTGAAAGACGTCGTCTTTCCTCGTTACCAATCTCGTCTGTTCTCGCCAAATCACCAGAACGGGCACCACAATCTGAGCCATCAGCAGATGAAAGAAGCCCGTCGCCCGGCCCGGCAGAGGATAGTTCACCACCATCATCAGAGGATGAGTCCAGCCCCGCTCAATCACGCATCATTCGCCGTCCGCCTCGATTTCAGCAGCCTGAGGGAGGACAATACGAAGACGAAGACGACGACGAATCGGAACCTGCCTTTCAGCCCTATACGTCTCCTTCCAACCAGACTTCAGCTCAGGACCTCGGCTCGACTCTTAGGGGGGATGAGCGCAGCACTGGCAAACGACATCACAGGACGCATGGAAAGACGGCCATTCATCAATCCAACACATCTGACTCTTCAGCTAGTTCCGCTGCTATGATACAGAAACCGGATAAGACAGCTGAACAGCGGACACCTGGACCACTTTCACCACGCCGGACTGCAGAACTGGCCGGGCGTAGTCCAGGCAGCAAGAGCAGGGGTTATTCTCGTGAAGGTAGTGATGGAACACCCAGTATGGGTAGCAGTTACAGTGATCTTGACGGTAAATCGCCTCTTCATCTCGGCTCTGTACAGTTTGCTAATTACGGTGTTAGACGCCTCTGTTACGCAATCCGCATTGGAGGAAGCTTTGGCCAGTCATATGAATCGGGGGGCGGGAAGCCGCTTCAGTATCAGCCAGGCTTTTCGCAGCCGCTATACGCCCAATCCCAACCAGTGATGGGCTTGGAAATTTGTTTGTGACGCTATTTGCGACATTTTACTTTTGGTAATGCTTGTTTGGCATGGAGTTTGGGAACCAGGGAATGCATTTAGGACGGCGTTTGTTACAAGACCTAGGTTTTGTTTTCTTCTGTTTTATGACCTGGATGGCCGGATATCCCCCCTCTACTCTTTATAAGGATACGAAGACAGATGATGGGAGATGTGATGTTGAAGAGTTGTGAGTTACAAGTTTGTGCATAGTTTGTATGCCTAGAGCAATCATTAGTGATGCTGGTACCAGAGGACAAAAGATACGTTGAGCGGGTTGGGCAAACGTGCAGAGCCTTCTAAAACCTGCTACTCTTATGGGACCCCTGAGTCTACTGCGTAGTTCCCTTGAGGTGCTCTTAGGTTGTGTCGATATCATCGCCGGCTGCCTGCAGCTGCCAACAGTTTCCTCCAACACTTTTCTGGGTAGGTACTTAACCACAACCACTCAAAAACTGCAGTGCTTCTCGTTTCAACCATCCTCTCATCCAACTTTGATTTGCTTCTCATTCGAACCTCCATAGAACTTTCCACCCCGCAATAGTCCTCGATCTAGCATCATGTTTCGTCGCCACTGGTCAGGTCTTCCAAAGGATGCCTCCTTTCCAGATGACCTCGCTAGTCTCGGGTTCGTTATTCAAATCATTCCAGCGAACTCCTACTGACTTTAGTAGCTATTTTGTGAATGACCAGGATGAGGTTCGCTCAATTGAAAACCTGGATTGCTATTTCAAGTTCTTTGCCAACAAGAACGCACGCATCAACGAGCGCCAGCGCTTCCATTTCAACGGTAGTCTACTCTCAGCGCCCGCGTAGCCAGCCAACTATGCTAATCGTGCTACCTTAGGAGCTCTGGAGGCGATCATTCATGATCGTCTGGAGAAAGAAGGTATCCAAAAGTTTCTGCTTCTGCCGGGGAATAGAAACCAGTGTCCCATCTTTGTCAAGCCCAACATCGCAAAGACAGCTCGCATCGCCGTCATCTTTGGCGAACCTATCCAGGATCTGGGGTACCTCGCTGGAAGAATTGCCAATGGACCCGGAGGTATCGTCAAGGGCAGCATGATCTCTGTCGTTCGTGCGCTTGCCAAGCAAACCGCTGCTCCCAATGACTCTGAGCCTCCGTCTGTTGTGCTCGCCAATATGGGCCAGCGATACTGGTGGCCTGAGGGTAAACGTGCTCTCACCGTCGAAGGGGCTTCGGATGTTCCGATGCCAAGCCTCGTGCATTCTGGACGGAGATACATCAAGGAGCTGAACGAGATCCCCGGGAGCGAGAGTCCCCTTGCGCATATGGCGACTATCTTTAATCAGGTTCTCGAGGTAAACCAGAGCGCCAAGATCGATGTAATCGCTATTGGTGAGAGCTGCGAGGTGGTTTTGAAGTTCTTTGAAGTTGAAAAGAACTGGGCTCAATGGGGTCGCCGTCTGAGCGGTATGCTCCTGATGGGTACTGTTTTTCAAGCCGATAAGCTCGCTAATGCAGAGTTCAAAGATTTCCTTGCCAAGGTAGATACTTCCTATACCTATGTACTTCGTTCCCTGCTTACAGTTGCAGCGCACTCGAGGCTATCTCATTTCCGAGGAACCGCTCAACACTCCCCTGGCCATGCCCGGAGGAAACCCATCCCTCATGATTGAGCCTTTGGGCTGTCCTTGTTTCTCAGGCGGAGAACCGCACTTCACCGAACTTATCCTCGTCAAGGCTCTCGATGCAGCTCTTGCTTACTTGCAGGAAGTCGCACTAACTCCTGATTTCGTGAACCCAGACATGGCCGTTGCTGAGCGACGTCCAACCGACATCACAGACGAGCATTGGAGCGAGCTGCCTGAAGAGAGCAAGCCCGACGTCACGAGCCAGAATGCTGATGCGATGAAGGCGCAGATCAAGCAGCTCAGACGGTGGAAGAGGTTTGAGGAGACTGGCTTGGCACCTGATTCTGACTCGGACGAGGATTCAGATGAAATAGAGGAAGTCCCGCGAAACATGGGCAAGGCTGACTGGCGCGAGGGTGAGGAATGGTGAAAAGCATCAGATGAACATTGTCTTAAAGAAAGTTTCGTGAAAGGGGATATCTTGTTCATTAGAAGTAGACTAGAGACAATTTCGAGCCTCAAAGCAGCATCAGCTAAATGAAATGAACGGCACAATTTGTACAGCGCCCAAAGCTTCACTCCTGACATATGCCCACGTTATTTATACATTTTGTTTACAATATTTTACGCCTTGAAGAGCGAGGCCAAGTTGGGACCTGCTGGCGTTAGGTCCTCGACCAATTCTCTCGTCCTCCGCACGCGCTCCTTGACCACAGCATCCTCTGCCGTCCATCGGTCTCCAGTAGCCGGCGCGGCTCCACCCCAGAAGGAAAAGACACTGGATTGCGTAGCAGCCTTTTCACGCCGTTTCTCGTCTTCTTTGGCAAGGTTGACGACCATTCGGCTCCAGTTGTCGAGGCCGGCGTTCAAGCATTCGCGGCACGTCTTCTTGGCCGTCTTGTCCCCAGTCAGGAGGTCCATGTTGCGCAGCTGCTCCTCTGCAACATCAACGCTCTCGCGCGTCCATGAGAGGCCGTCATCCTTGGATGATGAAGAAAAGAGGATTTCGCCAATCCATAGGCTCAGAGAAGCCTCCTCGCAACGCTCTTGGGGGCTGCGCCAGGGAGGCTGGGTGCCATCTGGTGGTGGAGGGGGATAATCAGCTTGCGAGAAGGTTTCGGCTACTTGGCTCCAGATAGAGTTAGACTTTGGTTTCGGGCGAGCAGCTGGGGGAGGGTTGTTTGGGAGGTAACGGCGGGCCTTGAGGAGGGAGAGGTAGATGGGGAGAGCAGAGTCGACTCTTCCACTGCGAGCTTTGAAGTTTGCGATAGCAGTAACAGCATCGAGAATATTCTGTGATGGTGGGCCAGCTTTCTCGTTGAGGACGAATGTCTTGGGGTTGTAAGGCGGGTTCGACATGTCGAGTCCCTGGGTAGCTTCAGCAAGAGCCAGATGATACAGCGCTTCAGCACCTTCTGGCTGCTTCTTAAACTCCATGAAACTAGCATACTCAAGCGCCGCCTCGAGCTTTTGCCGCAAGGTGAAGCCCTTGGTAGCGAGGATCTTCATGTAGAAATTGTCTGCGCTGGGGTAGGCCACTTCGCAGTCCTCTTCACGAGGCGCATGGATCTGACCTGGAGGAATAGGCGTGGGTCGAGGATTTGAAGGTCCAATGACGAATTCCGGAGGTGAGATGATATTGCGAGAAAGATCGCGAACCCAATTGTCGACGTGCTCGGCGCCCTTGGCAGCTAGCATAATGGCCTCGAAGTATCCTCTCCTCCATTCCTCGCTCTTGCCAGAGATGTCGCATGGGTTGAATTCCCCAGGGATCTCTGCATCAGGATCAACCCTATCCGTAAGTTTCATGACACCCTGACCGTCGACCTTGGCGTCCTCCAATCTAAGCACCAATCCACGAGCTAGTTCGAATGACCAAGGCCAGTTGACCTCGCCGTTTTTAGGGTTGTTGCTGTTGTGTGAGTCTCTCAGGAACTTCCTCGTCATCCAGCCCCATTCATGCGGCGTGGGGTATTCTCTTTCTAGCTTCTCCTCGTTGATGAAGAACCAGATAACACCGGCGCAAGCGAGTAGACCCCAGAAAGAGGCCGTGTACCGCACGGCCAGCTTGGCTTCGTGCTTGAGCCATTGCTTTCGCTCGGTGGTAAGATATCGCACAAAAGCACGGTTGGAAGATACTGGGATCGAGAGGAAGGGGAGGTTCGGTCGGGATTGTGTGGTGAGTTGGGTGTGGTGCGTAAATGTTCGGAGGCATGGAGATGAACGTCGGAGGGAGGGTTGTCGGGGTGTGAGCAGCCGGACACGGCGGCCGACGAGCCGGGGACGCATGGCGCCGGCGGGTTAATCGGTTATCTCGTATAGTAGGATTGGATTTTCACGATGAGTCGTCGTTTACTACGAAAGGATTTGTCGTCAAAATGATGCTATTGCGAGTTGCTGTACCGTTGATGATGAGGAGACTCAAAGTGACGATAGAAAATTCAGCCAATAGAAGAACATTACGGCAGCTGACTAAGGCAGAAACGGTCCGCCAAGAATTAAAAAATTGGGTGTAAACTATGAGCACATTCAGCAAATATTGAATATATATACCAAGGAACTTTTTGTGCCTTGGTCGTATAATGTTCTAAAATGTCTTCATTTATCTCCTCAGAAACACTTTCAAACCCTAGGTTTCAGCTTTTTGCGACAGCTATTCTCTCGGGAGCCACTGTCGCATCTCTCTTATTAGGGTATCAAGCATTGGAGCGAGAAGAGCGAGTGTCTGAGCTCAAGAGCTCGATACCAAAAGATGATCCCAATATTCAACCTGTAACATTGTTTCGTCCTCTTATTAATAGCAATTACTGACTGTTTGCAGTTGAACAACTTTGGCGGTTCATCAGCACCGCCAGTTGATAAAGAGGATGCGAGGAACCAGATTATGGCTCGTAGAGCCCAGGCGGGAGATTTTGACGAAGAGCTTATTCTCGAGCAATTGGCACGGAACCGTGTCTTCTTGACCGATGAGGGTCTGGATAAGCTACGGAACTCTTTTGTCATTGTGGTTGGCTGTGGCGGTGTTGGCTCTCACTGCACAGCATCCCTTGCCCGCTCCGGCGTGTCCAAGATTCGATTAATCGACTTTGACCAAGTGACTCTGAGCTCACTGAACCGTCATGCGGTGGCTACGTTAGCAGATGTTGGTATTCCCAAGGTTCAATGCCTGGAAAGACGTCTGATTGCTATCGCACCGTGGGTCAAGTTCGACCTACGACAGGAGCAGTTCAATGAGAACGTCGCTGAGCGATTGCTTCAGCCATGGGGTAATGGTGGACGAGCCCCTGATTTCGTCATCGATGCCATCGATAACATTGAGACTAAGGTGTCCCTCCTTGAGTATTGCCATAAGAACAACCTGCCTGTCATCAGCGCCATGGGTGCTGGATGCAAGAGTGATCCTACTCGAATCATCGTAGGTGATATCGGAGCCAGTAAGGACGACGGACTATCACGGGCAACACGACGGAGACTCAAATTGAAAGGCATCACCAGCGGCATCCCAGTCGTTTACTCTACCGAAACATCAGGGGATGGCAAGGCCGAGCTGCTCCCTCTGCCAGAAGAAGAGTTCCAGAAGGGCTCCGTTGGCGACCTCGCAGCCATGCCCAACTTCCGTGTCAGAATTTTGCCCGTGCTCGGCACTATGCCTGCGATCTTTGGTCTCACAGTCGCAAACCACGTCATCCTAAGCATCACAGGCTACCCCGTAGACTACGTCCCCGCAAAAGGCCGCGACAAGATGTACGAGGGCATTCTGGCAACGATACAGGGCTACGAGGAGAAGCTGGCACGCTTGACCTATGAAGGTGACTCAGTGGGCCTCAAGGTACCCATTACAGTCGGCGACGTAGCTTTCCTTTCTGAGGAGCTGTACCGCGGTCGAAGCGCCATCAGTGGTATCCCTACAAAGATTGTTCTTATTCGATGGCAACGACCTAGTGTTCCCAGCATGACAACGCTTGGCGAGGGTAAGGGCATCCAGAAGTGCTCGACGGTGAGACTGAGCGATCTTGTGTGCATGACAAAAGAGGAAGCGACGCGCCATGTGAAGGAGGTCTACACGGGCGGAAAGGCTCTTGAGGATGTCTACGATACCGAGACTATTGCGCGTGTGGAGGAGAAGAGGAAGACAGCTAAGAAGTACGAGGACTTCCGGTAACGGAGCGATGTTGTATGAGTATTGTATACCAATTAGAGTTGAGTCGAGATGGTTAGAGGTGTACATCACATCAGGGTTTTGCTCTCTCTCTACGCTCAAATTGGTGTTTTGCACAGGTATTCATCTACTTGCTTTATGAATGACGAATATGACGGTATCAGCGTTCTCCGTAAGATATTTGTGCATTACTTGTGAAGTGGTTACTCCTCCAGTAGATGTTTAGAGGTGAGGTGACACTGTTTAATGTCACAGTTTCTCAACCAAACTTAGTACGTACAGCCTCGATCAATTTGCATTTGGGCCAGTGAATTGTTTGGATATTTGATGCACATCACAGCATATTATGCAGACGACAACAGAGTCCTCATTCACTAATGTCTTTCGGATTGAAGACACAACGACAAGATGGCCCACTGCCAGATCAACATAGCTACTTGCATTTGCCCAACCCTTACACAGAAACGCAATTGTTCCTGACAAAATATAATCGCTACCAACAATTTCCTTTCGGCTCAAGGCTTGCTGGTTTGAGGCCTGCCTTCTAATGCCTCGAAGTCTCAGCTTCATACAGACCGGGATGAGAAAGCCTACCAGAAGACAAGGAATACATGCATGATAACAAGTCAAAAATGCAGCCAAGATGTCAACAGTAGAAGCCCATAGCCCAGGCCAAGCCCTTCGTTTCTCAATACAATAAGGTTACGCAGCTGCATCGCAATAAGCTTCAACAACATGACCTCAATCAACTCTCTGCAGTACGACCACCTGGCCTCTTGTCGATAACCCGGACATGTTACGCATAACAGTTGTTGTGTTTTACAACATCACGCAGGCCATGGTTACAATCGGGGGTCTCGAGGCTGCATTCCGACTGCATGTCGAAACTGCAATGCCAGTTCATACTACATCAACAGTGTTGGGATAACACTTCACGTCAATGCAACACTTCATTCACCCATTGAGGTTGATCATATGGCCGGTATGCGTGATGATGTTACACATGAATGCCGTTTCCAAGCTCTCCGTCAATAGAAGCCCTAAAGTTCAGCCCTGTGGTACGGTCATATGTTTATTATTGAGTTACGACGTCTTGTCACATGCTTTGAAGCCGATTTGGCGTGATATAGCAGCAGAAATGAGGCTGTCTCTTTGCTTAAACCCAATATTATCATAGTTGTGGGTGACTTCAAGCCCTACTTCTACAGCGCCCACTCAACGCTTCACATTGAGGATCGACCTGATCATCCAAAACAAACAAAATAAATCACCAACAATCCATTTTCAGCCCCGATATGAGCAAGGTTCCCATATCATGATTCCTCCTCATCGAGTTGCTTCCTCTCTTTCGATATCGACTTCAAAGCCGTTGATAGGTTCAACTCCGCAACTGTGATCTGTCAAGCCTGCTTGATTCGACCAGGTCGCAGCAGGCCGCTTTCAACTTGACCCTTGCTGCCGAGAACTTCCATAATTGGCTCTTGATGCGGGGAATGATAATGCTCAGGAGCAATCCCTACGGGATCAATTTCATAGCGGCTTGTTGGTTTCTTAACCTACTCCTGGACAACTCTCGAAGACCAATGGCAAGACAGTCGTATGAAGTGATGACAGACCGCCAATGCTCGCTTGTAGCCGTGTTTGCCAATAACTTCTCAATGTGCGCTTGATGAACAGGGTTTTTGCCCACGGCAACGAGACTCCTCGTTGCCAAAAGAAATATGGCTCAATTTGCGACCACTCATATTAAGGCAAAGACATTTGTGATAGAGAATACTGACAAGAGAGCCTGCTGAAACTCTGAGAAACAAACATCCCGTTTCAATGTAGGACTTAACGACCTGTCCAAGCCGCAGTTGTTTCGTGTTAATGACGGGTCGGGAGGATGGACGGATGTAAGGAGCCTTGTTCAATGCAATCAACGACATAGCACACTCCGTATGGGATGGAAAAAGTGCAGTGGTCGGGCCACGAGAACAGTAAAAGATACGAAGATGCAGAGGCCAACTCGCGAGGTTTGATGAGTCGGAGCGGTAGGCTATCAAGAGCACACAATCACTGGATGAGGCCGTTGATATGACCTGCACAAGTCGTCACACAATCTTTGTGATCATCGGGAAGGATGAAGCAGAGAATAGGGCTTTCGGGATGGGTTTGAAGTCTCGAATAAAGAGGAGAAGGATGTTGAGACCACTATAAGGGACGGCGCCTAACAGCTTGGCCGTATTACGGCGCGTGACTACAACCTCGATTGGATGAAAACAGACGGTATCAAAGGTTGAAAATAGCTGATGCAGGTATGTATTGAGGGGACAACATGATATATGTCATTTTCCATTATCTAGCCTGCAACCCGAGCGGTTGGAGTCGAGTTGTGAGGTTTCTCGTGCAACAGCGAGGATTACACAACATCAATTCTGGCCTGATTTTCGAAACGCTCAGTCCTACGTCGTTGAACAATCCGCGTATATTGCTGACGTTCGGGCGTGGTACGAATATGAGTATCCGTAGATCTCCTGTCTGTGTATCATCTGGCGCCTAACGGGTGCGTTCCGAACTTAGTGTCACAATGTCGCAGTGTGGTTATATGCTGGGGAATGTGCTAATGTTCACCGCTTACAAGAGTTGATGGTTTGCCTTGATTAGTAGAGGGTGCCAAACAAAGACATTTGATACGCATGACTTCTTTCAGCCGCAAGCCATGTTGCCTTGTTGAGCGGGCATGGACCGTATACACCCGTGGAAATTAGCTCGAGCATGAAGGTAGTTTTCTCCTATGGTTACTTTTTCGATTCGAATTGTGAGAGAATCCCGTCATTTACAGGAGCGAAATCCTTGACCCAAATGGGTTTATGACTGGTAACAAACGAAAGAAAGCGACAAGAAATAGCAGTCCCGCCCGCTGTAACACAGCATAGGTATTTTATGCAGGTGCTGGTATGATCTACTTCGTGGACATGCAGCTACCTACATTCGGGGACGTTGAATTAACTTCTGTAATGCGGCTCAACAATCGCGCGAACATGGAGCCAAGGCGATCAAAAGGCATCAAAGAACAGGGCTTGCATCATGGATGTATCACCCCATCGCGTTTGCATTCCGATGTTATATTACCTATGATAAGTAACATATATTTGGAGGCAACGAGGCACGAGGTTTGGGTAAGTTGTTTTTGTCATCAGCTTACGGTCATTCTGTCCTCCCATTCATCCCGGCAGGCTGGCTTGTGCCCCTTGCGTGGGAGGCTGGGACAATGATATCTGATGGAAGCATTGAGGCCAATGCAGAGTCACCTGGGAGCTTGGAATCAATTTGAAAGAGGCAAACAGTCTGTGATTGCTTTTAATGACTGGAGACTTGGCAACGAGGTGCATGGACATCCCGTGTAAGCGCCCACATGCTCGGCAGCTGCCTTCTTTGGTATGGAGGAAATTAATGGTGGACGCCTTAATTGAACGAATGCGGCTCTGATGGGAAGAATCGAGGCAACACCAAATGGCTTTCCAGCCGCCTGGAACTAGTAATTTTATAGATTCCCACCGACCATACATACGCTTATTGGCAAATGCTCCTTGTAAGCAAATGTCCCGTTAGGGCTTCCGGATGTCTCCACTTTTCCCGGTCGGCCCTGAACGGCTATGTGGGTCTTTACTTCGGGAGCGCCGGTCATCAAGGAGTTCTACCATGATCAACGCTCGGCATGGTTAGGTTCTGATTATGAGTTGTCAACAGGGGAAGTCTGCAATGTGGCGCTCTGCCAGCGTGTACAATGGCACAATGCAGATACACATCTGTCAGGGACATTCGTGGCCATGGCAGGCCTTTAAATTCCCCTCTGTCTCCTCATCAATATGACTCCCATTCTAGCTTTCGCTCCCATTGCGCCTAAGGTTTGAGAACCCGGGTAGCTGAGTTTTTGAATACTTGCGAATATCGCGTCTGCCTATAATCCACCGAGGCGAAACAAGGCCTACCGTTATGGCTACCTAGCTAGTGGCAAGTCAGCATCGCCAAAACTTGCGCATCGCCTCAGCTGAAAAGCCTTTACTGACGAATACAAATAAAAGCCTAGACATTTCCCCAGAAGGCAAATGCGTGGAGTTATCCGCGGATGTCCGTGGCCTGTGAATCTCCTCGAAGCTGTCGCCAGTCCGTCTAGTTATGCCCCGCTAGCAAGCATGAGATTTTTATTTCGCTACCAAACCGGCCTGAATCGAATTTCATTGGTATAGCAATAATGCTTGGCTTGATCAGCTGCCTTGAAGGTTAGCTATATTGCGAGAAGGTGATTGATTCATCGACATTGCTTGCCTTGAGGAGTCACCACAGCCATGGTCTACAGAGGCTAGCTGAGGGTCAGAACAGGACAACGACAACGATTCACGGATGATGAGTCGAGCGTGAAAAA
Source organism: Fusarium sublunatum (assembly GCA_013623665.1). Lineage (NCBI taxonomy): Eukaryota > Fungi > Ascomycota > Sordariomycetes > Hypocreales > Nectriaceae > Fusarium > Fusarium sublunatum. Next base: position 20,424 of record JABFFF010000423.1, on the reverse strand, counting down.
GGGTTGCAAGGTGTTTGTCTATCATGGCCGGCGCCCCGACGGGGAGAGGCCATCCTTCAACTTTAGACGATTCAAGAAGATGGTTCTACAGATTGTCTTGGTGAGCGAGCTGATAGATGCCTGTGTGGATCACTTGATTACTCTCGTGATCATTCAGATCCAATCTCAGCCCTCTTTCAGCTGACGAGAGCATTACCGGCTTCCTTCTTTGTTGAAGAATTTCTGGGTATTACTTGTTTGAAGATGCAATCTTGAGTTGTGGAATGTAGTGAAATAATCGAGCAATACGATCTCAAAGGCGCACCGGTTCGCATATTACCTATGGACCATAAGGTAGGTACCCTAATTCAGAGTAACCTGGCAGGGGGTTTGAAAACGGGAGCTTTGATCACCGTAACTGGGCGTGGAGCCTTGTACATTCGCTGTATTCATCGACATCGTATCAGAGCCTGGCTAAGCAGTTCGCAAATGGCCTTGGTAAATATATAACAGGAAGGCTCCTAGGAGTAATGCTTCGTACTTGGTCTTTTCTATTCTCAAGCCATTCATTTCACTCAGCCTTATGTCACCAAATTCTACCTCGACTTAGCCGTCATGCCTAGCTAATCCTTTTTTTATCGTGGTACACTGTCACCGAAATCATTACCTTTCTGTTGATAAGCAAAGAAAAGATGTGTCTATGACCTCTGAACCTATACTTAAAAGTACTTTATAAAGCTCGAGAGAGCGAGGTTTTCAGACAGAGCGGGCGCGTTCTGATGCTCGCAGAGCCTCATTTTTACGCAAGGCCTCGTTTAAGGCAGCGGGCGAACCAGGCAGCCTAAAACATCAATACCAAAGGACTTTTGGTAAGGGCACCCCACCATCGGATCAAATTACCTCAAGTCACCTTCCTCCACATCGCGTCGGGTTGCAGCGCATTGCACCTGCCTTAAGACATCCGTATTCAGTTTTCTGGTAAGCCGCAGGTCTCTTGCACACCCCCTTGGCTCTTGCCTCCTCAATCACTCGATACGTCACTATTGGACAGTTCTTTAGCCTTCCCAATCCGCTGACTTTGACGAAACCTCTCTCGTAGAACACTTTTTCTGTGTTATTTTTTCCCAACTAGCATTCAATCTCGAGTCAAGGAACCCCGACTAACCACGGTACGACCGTCTAATATCACGTCAAATCCATGCTGCCCAGGTCCCGTTCTTGTTCAAAATGGCTGGAATTGCGGACAAATGGGTTGCTCACTTGCGAACTCGCGACCGCGCCGATAAGGCCGACCCCCAACATTTTATATGCGACATCTGCCATTCCGAGATCAAATCTATAGAGACTTGGCGCCAACACGTTCAACAGAAGCTTGATCATCGTGAGAGATGGCCAACACCGCAGCAAGTCGATGATGCATACGTTAATAAAAGGTAATGTCTTTTGTGTTGCTCTTCTGCCGTGTACATACTCACTCCTGATTACACAGTTCACATAAGCCTAACAGCCAAGACCCGAATAACAAGAAGCGGCGGGCAGACACCAACAATGGAACTACAACAGATCAAGCCGCAGCAGAAGCTGGGACCGAGGAACGAGATACAGATAGTCATCAGGCCAAGCGCCGCTCACCTACCCCCGCGTCTAGCCCACCAGTCAATCGCAGCCGGGCCCGGATCGACCTCGACCAAGGCCGGCCCCACAAGAACACCTCCGGGCGGCAGCTATGGACGTCCGATGATGGTGTCCCGGCAAAGACATCACACAGTCAAGGGCGGCCTTCTTCAAAGGCAAACAGACCACCCCAACCTGCCGCACAACCGCAGCGTCATTCATCCAATGACGACGAGTCCACCTCCAACATCATGCGGCAGCCAGAAACAAGACCGATCTCTCAAGATCAGCTCGTGGCAGAGGTCAAGGGCATATACGCCGGATTAGTCATGGTCGAGACAAAATGCATCGAAGTCGATAATGCACAATCATCCAATACAGACGCCAACTCAAAGCTTAGTAACGAGCAGTGGCAGGCCTTGATCGCATTACATAGGACCTTACTCCACGAGCACCACGACTTCTTCCTCGCAAGCCAGCACCCCTCTGCTAGTGCTGCCTTGACAAGGTTGGCCTCCAAATATGCCATGCCTGCCCGAATGTGGAGACATGGCATTCATTCCTTCCTGGAGCTTCTTCGGCATCGCTTGCCTGCCTCTCTCGAACATATGCTCACCTTCTTGTATTTGGCATATAGTATGATGGCTTTGCTATACGAGACGGTGCCTGCTTTTGAGGACACATGGATAGAATGTCTTGGTGACCTTGGTCGGTACCGTATGGCCATTGAGGACGACGATATCCGAGACCGCGAGGTCTGGACTGGCGTGAGTCGTCATTGGTACAGCAAAGCGTCTGATAAGTCCCCTACCACGGGAAGACTATATCACCACTTGGCGATTCTGGCGCGTCCCAACGCGCTCCAGCAGCTCTACTATTACGCCAAGTCTCTCTGCGTTCCCATACCATTCTCGAGCGCACGGGAGAGCATCATGACGTTGTTTGATCCTGTGTTGAATAACAGTCCCACCCGTCTTGCTCCAATTGATGCTGCCTTTGTGCGAACTCATGGAATCCTCTTTTCAGGGAAGTCTCAGGATCGGCTTCAGGAGTCCATGGACAGCTTCGTTGAGCAGCTGGACAGTTGTATTGCTCGATCAACTAAGCGATGGCTGGAATCAGGGTTAGTTGTGGTTTTTATGAATTTATCTGGACTAATGCTAACTCGAACAGATATTTCATTGGGATTTCTTTGGGCTGCTCTCTTCTTGGTTATGGTGCCGAATCTAATGTTTTAATGAGGGCTATGTCCAAGAAGCCTGAGGAGACTGATGTTGCCATGGATGGCAGCACGATATCCGAGACTGCCCCAGACGAGACGTTTGAGATTGCTCTTTCTTTTGCAGTACGCATCATTGAGACCGTAATTCGTCGTTGGGGTGACACCAATACGTTACCATTTGTGCATACCATCTTGGTTTTTATGGGCCACATGTCGCGATATCCAGCGGCTATTTCCCATCTGGAGAAGGTATATCCTTGGAAGCTTACTTCGCTTATGCTTAACTCTCTTTTGGTCTCTTGCGAGCCTGGATATCAAGTACAGAGTCAGTTCCGCCTTCCGGAAAAGGACCAGCTTCCTCGCCCACTCCCCGAGGACTTTGCCATGCGAGGCTTGCTCTATTCGGAGGATTACTTTCCGAACGATTGGTTCCGGAACGACAAGATCGACGAGGATGAAAAGTATTTCGAGCTGGCATCCATGGCAGAAGAGCGCAAGGACCGTATTATATCCCTTGGGTGCAAAATTGCAACTTCAGGTACCTGGCTGATCTGGGATGAGGGTGCCCGTCAGTTCTCAGTCCCGGAAAAGTATGATATTGAGTTGGATGATGGTCCTACATGAGCTCCTGTATTGTCCAGGCAGAGGTCCCTTCCTGAATGATCACCAATACCTGAACAACTATTACTTCGTCTCAAGATCTATTATGAGTGTCGGGTCATACCCAAACGACCATGGTAATCGAGCACTCCACCTACATGTGGTGGCACGTCTTGTCAAACTTGGGTCTCGGGCCGTTTAAGCCAGATAACGGCATTAAGTTGAGCCAATTCGATCGGAAGACCCTGGAGGTGAAACTCGATCTCGACAGGACGACATTTTCCCTCAAGGGATGGGTGACATTCAGCACTGTCACCTTTACCACGCCAACATGACAACAATCCCATATCAAGCCTCCCTTTGAGGCTTGTTGGCAAGACACAAGGACCGTGTCAACACATATCCGCTTAGTGACGTTTTGGACGCCATTGGATCCATGAACTGGAAAGCTCCAGTGACTTTCAATTTCGTGTACCACTTGTTTGACAGGTGGCCAAGCACTACATCAACCTGCAGGCAATGTATATTGATCTAACCTGCTGGCTGGACGGCACGTGCCTGTCCTCTCAGATACGTTCGGCACAAAGCCACAACCAGAGCCGCCAAACATTCATTCTCTTTCTACGATCCTGTCTTATCTCTCTTTCACTCTTTTCTTCTTTTCCTGATATGTTATTTTTCTGCATCATTTTTTCCCTCCGTATCGTCTAACTCACTCAACGGGATTGTACATATTAGTTCTCGATGGTTTACTATTATCTTTTACTTTCGCATTGTGCTTCATAATTATGAAACCATGGGGGGCATAGGCGTCTGGACATATGGACGGTGGCGGTATTTTGTCTACTTTGCCAGCTTCTGTGTAAGATAGAAGAAGCTGGCGAGTTCTAGTCCGATAAGTCGATAAAAATACAAACAAATGAAAGAATACTGCAGTGATGTTGCTGTGATTGGGGTGAAGTGAATGAGATCAAGACGTCAGAAAAAGCGGGAAGTGGGCCTCCCGCCTCCCGCATGTGGCGACTTGCATTAGGCGTACCAGACTGTCGGGTCAATTTGGGGGCCAACATGAGACCATGGCCGCAATTTCAGGCCGGTTTTGGAGGGAAAATGAGGCCAAAAACAAGGACTAACAGTAGGAATGTGTTTGATTTTCACGGGATACAAGACAGAGCTGTGCTTGCAAAACTTGATGCAATGTGTTGTTTAGAGCCTGGGGAGTATGAGGCATGGCATGATTTGCGCTTGAAGAGCTCGCCTCACTGTAGATGACGCGCCATTGGCCGCGCACATGAGGACGGACGAATCGGAGAATAAATTGAGGCCAGATGTCATGGTCTTGATACTTTGACAGGTAGTAGAGTAGGGTGGTACGGGATGTTCAGATGCAGGTATTGGCCTGGTGTAAGAGGGTATTGGCGAGGACGGCATTTGGATTGCCGGGTGAAAGCTTGACTTGGGGGAGAAGAGACAACAAGGATGTGGCTAGAGACAGCTGGTGTTTGAAATGAGGCCTCCTGGTCAAGAACAGAGAGTTTCGTATTTGTTGATCAAAGCATTGAAGGACACAAAGTTGAAATGCAACAATGTGCATTTGGCATTTTGAGGCAGTGTTTGAATACCACTTAAGCATGTGCTCACTCATAACTGGAGAGTGAAAGTTGCTTCCTGTGGTAATGCCATGGCACCTGGAATTGAAGGGGTTTTGATCAGAAAGTCGAAAGAATAGCTCTCGGGTGTGGGTAGTTGAGGGATAAGAGTGTTGATAGATCAGACCAGTTGCTGTGAACACATCGTGTATATACTTGCAAGGTCGACATTGCGTGGGTAGTAATAGGTATTATGATCATGCACCCTATGGAAGCCTTCTAGAAGCATTCTAAAAAATGGTCTTGGCATTCTAGAAGGTTTCTAGTGAATTACCCATCTGATCGAGTGCAACGTCGATGCTGCAGTCACGGTGCCTGGAATACCTACGTCGGAGTCCGGCATAAAGAGCAAGGCCCGCGGGACCGAAGATGCGGAACCGCTTACCCGGCTTAGTACCTAGGGTCCATGAAAAATGACAGCTTGTGCAGTTGCTGCCTGAACGTCTTACTTTACCCAGATATGGCAGTTGTAAGAGCAACGACTGGGATGACAACAAGAGGCAGAAAAAAGAGGCAGCCGCTAGAAAAGCACGGGACAGGTCCTAGCACCCGCTACAGTAGGACGCAGCACTTTAGGGGCATGTGATTAGCGGTCTTACGTTGGCTGAGATTGGATGGATGGAGGCTGCGAATTCGCAAATCCTTTATTCGCAATTGCGAGACTTATCCAAGGCCGGGTCAAAGCGAGAGAGGCTCAGCCCTGCCTGGTAATCGCGGCTGTCAATAAAAGTGTCGTCAGTCATGGAACTAGGTATTGCCAAGGCGCCTGCATAGGTAGGTACTCTCCTAATAGGGCTTTTCCTCACCGAATCCTTTGTATCATGGTCAGGCCTCATGCTGTGAGGCCTGACAGACAGACATGCTGTACTGCAGCACGGCTAGTCCCGGCGTACAGTAGCTTCAGTGAATGTGTCGTGTCGTTGGAGTGAGCCATCAATTGCACATCTGTTACCTCGGTCAAGATCCAGCCGAATGGAAAACCCTCGGACTGAAACACATGATGTCAGGATATTCATGCATAGGCGTCAGTTCATGATCATGAACCAAGCATTCGATGGCTTCTAAATTGTGATAATAATTGGAATTTGTCCGCCTCTTTACGGTTCGCCTTGAGGCTCTGCTCAGACTGTTGGGGTATGACACCATCTCCCGTGTTTAGGCTGCTCGGGATACAACTCTGACATGACATAGCAGGATGCCAGTATCTGGTAAACTTTTATCCAAAGAGTGAATGGTTCATGCAGTATTTGTCACTGCCTTTGTGTACCCTAGACCATTTCCCGTGTACCGCGTTTTTGTCCTGTCGAGGGCTTTGACGAACGTAGTCGTGAACCAACAATTTATCTCACTAGGCGAAGTATTTGTACCGGGCTCCGAGACAGTATTTGTCGCAGCATCTCCAGTTTACACAAAGCGGGCGCCTTATCTGGTAGAACTTGAGCTGTCTCTAACATTACGCCAACTGTAAGACAAAGGTGCTTCAGCTGTATGCAACTCACACTCAAATAGGTCAAGGCAAACAGATGCCTCTTGAGGTAGTGTGTAAGATTACAGGATACTTCACGTTCCCAGCCTTCCATTGCCCTTCCACTTCCATATTCAGATACAAGGCAGAAAGGCGCCCGCCAAAGTAACCTCAGGAACCCTTTTCGAAGGCTGGCCAACCTCGCCAATTGTTACCCTGCTTGTAACACTCCTAACTCCTACAATCCAATTGCTTTGTTCCGGGTAGTTCTCTCGGCTGGAGTATTGTTGTAGCGATATTGAGGCCGGAAGAATTGGCACTCTCGACCCGACCCTTCGAGGGAAAAGCAACTCGGTATAACCACCTCCACTCGAGGAGTCTGAGTGTCATAGATCGCAAGAATTATTAAATCCCTGTTGTTGTTAAAATACAACGATAAGCGTAGCTGTATTTGGTTGTTGAGCGTAATTGGCTTATACCTGAAGAGGCGATGCATCACACACTACATCATCACAAGACAACCAAGGGTCTTCATACGCCCATAAGAATAAAGAAAACTAGTCATTACTAAACTTCTGTTGTTTCTGTGTATTCAGTTAGTAATGGTTCCAGACAGCTCATGACTCGAGCATGATCCGAATGAAACGAGAGACAAACTTCATCAGGTTTCCCTCGACAGTCACAGTGATCTTCCACTTCGTATATCTATTACGACCGTGCACGTAGCTAGAGTGACTCCATATATATGGTGGTGCATATAGAATATAGAACCTTGATCGAAACGTTGATCCTATCTGTCATGACTCGCCAGGGGTGGGATATGTCACCATTCCTTGAACTTAGCCATGGTTGAAGCATATCGTATTCAAAAGACATCATACTTTCGTAGACAAACCGGCATACCATGTAGTTATAGCCTAAATAGTCTCTATATCATTGTTTTGCACTAACACAAGTATATTCTTCGTTGACACCCCAGTCTGCTGGTAAGCTCCCACCACCAAAACACAGCGAGCCATCAACAACACTTATCAAACAGAACAGCAGCACATTCAACCACATACGACCAAAGCTCGGAGAAAATACGGGATCCCGTCCGCTCTCCCATAGTCAAGCTCCGAAGCGCCGGATTAGTAGTTGGGTCGGTGACGACCAGCGAATACCTGGTGTTGTATGTTTTTTTATGGTATCTTTTTTGCCCTTGTTGGTGTCTATATATTTTGTAGTATAGACTCTTAGACAAACAGAACGTGTTAATTCTCAGTGTAGCCTTGTTTCTTTTGTTATGTCTCCTAAAAGTCTGCGAGTGAAGTCGTCTTGAGCCTCTCCTCATCCCATCAACTAGTTGCCAACCACCACTTAAACTCCAAGCCTCTGAGAGTGAGTATACACCACCTTTCACCATTAACTAAGAGATGTATCATGACGTGGTGGATGCTATTGTCCTGACAGTGCCTGAATCTGCTCCATCTCAACAAAGCCATCTCGCTTCTAGCTCAAGCAACTCTCCGTCTATGACTTAACCTCGTGTTTGCATCGTATCGGTCAAACTATATGTAAACACGAAACGGGCTTTCATTCTATTTCAGTCGTCGAATCGGGGTCACCGATAGCCACCATATCAACAAAGGAGCAAAACTCAAGTTAAGCTTCACCAACTGGGCTTCAACACTCTCGACCCTGCTTTTAGGGCTGCCATCACCAGTTACAAGCCCCCTGAAAAATAACTGTACATTTCGTTTCCCATCCTCTTTACACACGAGCTCCTCTGGTTTGGCTATCTTGTAAATAAACTCGCATCAAGTGAAGGGGAGGCGGAACTCTGTTGAAGCGGCCCTCTCTCTACGACATCTCGTGTATGAACTTTATCTCTTCTCAACACGCCAAATACTCTCTATTTAATGACATCAGGTAAGCCTCACAACGGGAGGGAGGATCAAGATACGAGAGCTAAATATCTCGATCTGGTCCTTCACATGTGCCGGTACCTTACCTCGCGCCAACGACATGGCAATAGCCTTCTGTTCCTACATAGAAAGCATTATAGAGACTCCCAAAGCCCGCCAAATCAACCGGTACAGTCGTTAGTTTCTGACGGGCCGATATGGCCAAATCGAGGTCTAAGCTTTTATGAGTTGCATCTAGCCGATCAAAGCACAACAATGCGAGACTTCAGTTGTATAAATCGGGGGTTGCTTCTCCGTACATATCCTCCAATCAACCGACTCTCGCTTGAACTGTTGACCTTCTGTCGATGATCATACATGTCGCTCGTTAGGGATATCTAAGTGGCGAGATAGTCAGCACCACAACTATTGCATCCAGCATTGGCCATACAACGTCTGGCCTCAGCATGACTACCGAATTATCCAGCACATCGTCTTCCTGTCATTGAGCCATTCGCTTATTTTGAAAACTTTTATGATCATGAGTCTATTTCTAGCCATCGGTTGCTGAATTCACGATACCCCTGGCTACCATGGCGTTTAGGTAAATCCGTCAGGTACACTCTCTTACTTTACACACTAACCTTTGTCAAGTACTCTACGAAGTCTCTTCCGAATTATTTCTCCCTTACCCGCTCCATCTGTCGCCGAGCTAGACAAGCTTCGGCTTGGAAACAAGGTGGTCAAGACCTCGGTCAAGACGGAAGATGTCGTTCTTCAATGCCATATACTAGAGCACTTGGTCTCTACCAAGGCAAAGGTCGACATTTGGGCAATAAAGAATCTGATTGAACCCAGAATAGCCTGGAACTTCTACATCAACATGGCCGTCCGCCGGTTGATGCACTGGTTCGAGGCATCGTACGGGCGTCTTGTTGATCTGGACAAGCATGTCCCTCCCCTCGATGTCCTTATTACATGGCACGCCTTTCTCCAGGACCCACTTGCATGGGACATGTTTATCGACGAAACTAGGATCGATTTCGATCGATGGAACACACATGCTTTGGTGAGTACCACGACCCTCCACTACGCTCTTCATGGTGGCATCTAACCAGGCTGCAGTTGAGAGCTCTCGAGAATGATGTGCCAGGTGAGTACAGGCCTCCTTACGATTCCATGGACGTGATCAATCTTCTTTATGACTGCCATGACCTATGCAGTCTGATGGATGTATCCCTTTCATTCCTTTGCTCCACTGGGCCAAACGCGACAACCTCAGAGCTGGTCCGGCTGCACATGGACAAACAACCGTTCCATAGTATCAGGACCCCTGAAGACCGGGTAAAGTTCAAGCACGACTTTCACCAAAGTGTGCAGCGCCAGCTTGACCTGGCAGAACAAGTCCTCAAGTTCTCCTGGCATCGGATGTATATCTCCCCAGCAGAGAACAAGCCAGAATTTGGGTCCGCCCTCAAGCGATACTCGAGGTTCATGACGCTGGAGCAGTTCCGGTCCCATATCCAACAGATGAACCTCTTGATGGATGCAGAGAATCTGATCTTGACTCCTCTTGACATCGACCTTGTTTGGAGAACACATATGCTAGCGCCCAGGGAGTATCGCTGGTTCTGTAACAGTATGTTTGGGGGCTTGGTGCACAACATTCCAAAGCCCCCCAGTAGCCACGAGCCTGAACACACCACCATTGATGCCACATCTCAGATCTATGAGCATGTGTTTGGTGAGGAATATGACCTGTGTCTCTGCTGGCCATGTGTCGATGGACGGAAGCCCGACGCTCCAGGCTCATCCCGCCTGAAGTGGCTTTCCAGGCTGGCAGTCAAGACACAGCTGCCAGAGGAAATGGACCGTCGTCGAGCGGCTGCTTTCTGCATTCCCCTCGAGTTTGCCAGCAAGCAGTGTCGCAAATGTGGCTCTCATCCACGGAGGTACTGACGGGACAAACACATTGTCGAGAGCTCAGAGATCGAGTCGTCAACTCGTCTCCGGCGTGTGAACGACCGCGTTCCAACGCCTGCAACATCCATCATCCCTGAACCACTGGTGCAGGGAATGTATGCTCATCGCTTTGAGACTCGGGCTCCTGTGCGGTCTTTTGTTCAATTGCGACTGGCGGAGTCTCCAGAGCCAACACATTGGGCGCAAGACATTGAGCTCGGAAACTTTGACCGAAGCAGGGTCACAACTCCTGACCTCACCGTTGGGTCTACATACTCGGGTTACAGTGATGACGAAGAAGGCTTCGGCAACTACACTTGTGAAGGGCCCTCATCCTGGTATCAGGTACCTCCGATAGGACGTGCATTTGCTCCGCGCACCAACAATCGGAATGCCGCTGCGACACGAGATAACTCAAATGTTCGTAACAGTGCTGCAAGGTTGAGTGGTCCAGAGCCTGGGGCGTGGTTCGCTGGTTAGAGTTGCAATTAGTGCCAACTGGAGACTATTCGCTACCAACGTTTCACCAACATTGCTCGAGACGGTTTCTCTAGGGATAGATAAACTCGCGGGGCTTGGCGCAGGTTGCCAAGTGAATCATATCTCGTGTCTTTCAACCCCAGCTTGCCATGAGCCTGAGTCCACGTGAAACTGGGGAGGAACGTGGAATATGAATATCGACCACAGCGTTTGTCTCTGGTTCCATGCATCAGTGATTCAGAATGAAGTCAGTGGGATTGGTTTCGCTCATGTACAATTCTTTGAAGTCGAGACTGTTGTTCCTTGCTTGCCTGCAACCTCGCAAGCTCCGCCAGCTGCGTTAGTCTCTATATGTGACGGCTGGGGGCTATAACAGAGCGTTACCAAACTTACACATCACTTGAGATCTACGGTAGCAGTCTCAAGGGTAGTAAATTGATGGCTTAAGCCCTCCCTAGCAGCCCCATGTGATATCTGAGACATGCAGGCCGCCGAGGCAGCATCACCACGCGCTGGCAACGACAAGAACCAGGCTACCGATCGGGAGGGCACAAGGCCCGACCCATCAACGGCAAGGAAACACAAACGTAATGGTGCCAATGCGTGCCGTGCACTGCACAGAAGTAACTCTACTGCACACCAACTCTCCAAGCGCGGCAAAAAGCAATGTCGTGCGTCCACTAAACTGTCTCTAATAGCGGGCGGAGTTGCGGCGTTTCACCCGCAGGGCCTTGTGCATCTTTGTTTTCTGTCATCTTTGCTTGCCCTTGACTCGCTCGTGGTGTTTCTGGTCCCCCTTTTGAAAGACAATGACAGATGAGATGCAGAGAAAAAGCAATGCGAGACCGTCGTACGATAGGGCGCTGCTCCCCGGATATGAGCACCAAACGACATGACATGTCCGACAAAAGTAAACACAGCCATGGCTATTTGCCTCAAAATGGAGGATCTTCTACTGCTTTGCCATTTGCAATGAGACCTGGTGGCTTGTTCTCTCACCATAGCTCATGTCTCGAAGCTGCGACCTCGGGGATATGTTGAAGGAACGAATGCAAGGATCGACGTCTATGAATAGCACATGCAGTCGGCGCTAGGCATGTATCGAGAAATGTTATCCGTACAATCCCTCCCATAAACACCACATTCCTGTGAGGACCGTCATTCTGATCGCACTCCACAGGCGTTTTGTTTTGTCACACCCTGCCATGAGGTGGCTGGCTGGCTGGCATCGAGCACTCGTCGACCTGCTCAAAATTGCAATGTCTCGAGGCCATGCTTTTCGTATCCATGTCTAAGCGATAACCGCAAACTAGCATGGCAGGCCACATGGAAACAATATTAGCAAACACGCAAGGGAGACTCACTCAACGGTTCTGGGAGAAACCCATCGTGGGCTCTCCCTTGCCGAGTGGTCGCATCGACAACTGTAATCATAAGGCTGCCGTTGCTACCGCACCAATATGAGACTTCATGTTTGTCAGCCTCTCAATATCCTGCCTGAACACTGTTAATCGACCTGCAACTTCAGACACAACATGTCGGGACATCAGTTTGTCTAAACGCCTACCCTGCCACGGGTGTTGTGTTTGTAACACACCGGGACCCCCAGGTTGGTACATATCGCACAGGGTTGTAGGACGGTTACATTGAAGGTCCCCGGGGAAAGGAACCTATAACGCGCTTATTAGAAACCTGGGGTGTTTGAATATGCTTAGTACAGTATCCGTAGCTAGCAGCACAAGGCTCGTAGAGTGACCATTCGTTGTCTTTAGATTATTGAGTGGTTGCCACGGGCCAACGGGACGACGTATCTTGACCTATAGACCAAAGCCGACGACACCAGGACTCTCTTGAGGTCTAGAATGGCATTGACTATGGGTAACACCCCTTCGAAGACTCGTTCTTCGGCAAGGAGGTATATGAAATGTGACAGCGTTTGACTGTCGGAACAACTCGCCATACCCAGTTGTCCCTTGCCTCCTTTTGGATCGCCCTAGCAGCATGGTAGGCCTGGCCCTCGGCCCCGATGGCGCATCGAGAGATCGTCTCAAGCTTTAATGTGGTATCCTCTTGCGTGCGTATGATCTTGTGCATCTTGTGGAGGGGTTTGCTTCAAGACCAGGCATCCACATGCGATCTTTACCTCTTACAAGGGCTCGGGCCGCGATCCTGTTTAGCCGCAAAGGCTTAAGTTGATGAAAACAAACACATGACTTCTCTCACAACCCTCAGCACAATCTCTGTGGCGTATCCTACTCGGGGAGGAGGATATCTTGCAATCCTTTGGTTTGGACTACCGCAGATACTCAGGCTGATAATTCCTCATAAATCAGCATTTCGAGGCTTCCGCAATGTTAACCCCTGTAAGTAGTCGTTTGCAGTGCTTGGAACTGGTAGATAGATAGGTATGGTGAGCGATCACTGCCAAACTGGCAATTCAGGTTTAGGCTTGTTAATTTTGGTGCAGCAATCGAATACCAGGCGTGTTTTGAAATGAATACTGAAGCTCTCAGCGTAAGAGATGACGTGGAAGACGGCTTGTTTCCTCTAATCGTTCTCATTCGCCACACCCCCTAATCCTGATCCTGATCCTGATCCTGCTGCAAAGGGGATCACAGCATGTCGCATACCCACTAGCGCTGCCTGCGGTGAGTTCAACGGCCCGAGTTTGAGGCTTTGGGGGTTGGCAGTAAGGGAAACAACTGGGCCAGTTTGAAGCAACCATTCTCGAATGAGCGGTTCGAAAAGAGCCTAATGCAATGTCCCCATTCAGTCAATCTTTGTGTAGTTGACAGGAGCCCTTGACTTGGCACTCAGGAAGGACTTGACCCGGTACCCAGCCGTGAATTCAAGAAACAGGAACGAACACCATGAAAGATCTTGAAGGGGTAAAGCTGGGTTAAGGGTCTGACGTGCTGGCGATCACTCAGGCGATGAGCTGATTTGAGCAGGCAGTATGTACATGTCAAGGTCCAGACGGCAAGTTCCGGCCAAGGAAACCCTTGAAAGAAAATGCTTATGTTGTGCTTTATAACATGGGATGAAGTCGATCAAGTTTCCCTGACACGGACCAGAGTTACCCAAAAAGGCAATCTCGTCGTGGTGTGGGGTGTGACAACGGTCCGCAAGCTTAGGGGCGCCAGACTTTCGGGCAAGGGAGAAAGACGGTAGACAGAGTATCAGTACCTGCCCTAAGGAATGGCAGAACACAATATCAGAGCGGAGGAAATGAATCTATCCTGAAACCGGGATTCTGCTCGCTATAATGGGGTTGGCAAAGTGGATGAAGCCCAACACGATAATGGTGCATGGCCGGAGGATGCGGGCAAGAGGCGTAGTAGCTGTGCGTACATCACCAACCGACAAATGTGGTTTGGTGTGTAGGTGGTTCTGCCACACTGACAGGTGTTTGAAATCCAAAGGGTCTCGCATCGTTGGGTCGTTGTTTATTGACCTCGGCAGTCGTCTTAGTGTAACCAGTCCAGAAGCCCAACCGAAGCCTTGGAGTCCAGTACTAAGCTGATGATAGTACCGAACTGCGATGGTCCTGACTTAGTTGGATATTTAAACATTTAAACAACAACCAACACCAAGCCCTCAGACATTGGGCCAAGCTAGGCTAGGCGCAGGAAGATCGAAACGGAATTGTAGGCGAAACTGCCACAGTTGACACCTTGAGCAGAGATCAGAGATGCAAGAGATTAGAATCAGGCCATCATGACGAGTAGATAGGGGGGGGTGCGGCCCCCAAATCGAGTCTAACCCACATCTCGCGTGGCCGGCGCCTTGGGATGGCAAGGCAAGGGTACCCCCTGCTGATCGCCGCCGCCCTTGAAGATCACTGGAAAATCCTCGTGGGATGTTGGTGCTGGCCAATGATAGCTCGGATACATCCGGCAGGGTGGTTGTTGTGATGTACATGTTAGGCTACCTATTTTATGTTTGCGATTTGATATTTCGCCGTACAATAGCCAACCAACACCAACAAAATACTGGACAAACGATAATGGTTACAATCTCAACAGTGGCTTATGGCAGGGGGCATCTTCTGTCTGACTTGGAAGCGGAAGAGGCGGCCGTCAGAGCAAGGAAACACATGAATACCAATGGCAAGCACTGAATCATGCTGTGGGATCTAGACAACATCGTATCTAGTAATTCCAACTTTTGCGAGTCCGTGAGGCTGTTTTGAGGCCCGTGTCGGGTTGCAGCGTCTCTGAATTCATCTTCTCCTCCAAGGTGTATCCCATCTGATTCGGCAAGTGGCAGCCGACGAGCATAGTCGTTTTTTCCGTCTTGGGTCCCAGGCCATGACCTGACTAGCCCGCGAGAGAGAGAAAAAAAAATCATTGGATTCCATCTTTGCATCACATATTCGTATGTGAACTGGAGTAAGCTGATGTGATTGTGAACCGCTTGCTCCTAAGGCGTTTCAGGGCGTCGGCTCGCTTAAAGGTCAAGCAAAGACAGATTGTCCCGAAATGGAAGGCGCGGTGTGGGAATGGTGAATTTAGGCGAGAGCGAAAGCCTCCCTCCACCGAGGCTTGATTTCCACACAGGCAGGTCCAAGCTCGGCCCACTGCAGAACGGTCTTTCCTGCACGCATCTCTTTTTGGTTGTTGTGTTGATGGGAAAGAGCAAGCTCATGCATTTCCATAATCAATCCCCCCTTTTGCGCCTGCCATGAGATGGTGATTTCCGAAGCATGAATGCTTTCCCTTTGCGGTGACCTTGGAGGTAACTCCCCCTCAGCATCATGCCTTAGATGCTATATACTGCTCTGAATACCAACCTAATTGATTTTTCCAGCTTTTAACCACCCTACACTCACATCATCAGCATTATCGATCAACCGTGCAGAAGTTTGGATGCCGATCGACAGATTTTCTTCAAGCCCAAAAACCTTGTTCTCCCGTCGACGAATTCTGGAAGCGATCCTGGCACCAGTAGCCGTTCCATGGCCAATCAGAACCTCCAATGCGACCCAGCCCTCGCACCAACTTTCATCATCCCGCTATGCTTGCCGGTCGGCTGGTACCCAAGCTAATTTCGGTACATACTTAGGTACGTAATCAGCGTGTCCTGTGCGTTGCTCATGTGAAACTATTAGGAAATGCGCCAGTCTGCTTTGCTATCACCATTTGACAACTGCCTTGGGTTCACGAAACAAATGCCGAACATGTCCACAAAACCCTTTCCATGTCCTCCACACAGCCTATGGGCCAGGCGTTCAATTATATGCGCTATTAATTACAGCACAATACGGAGCACTCGCATGGTACGTTGGACCCTACCAACACTACAGTCGAGTAGTTCACTGTGCTTCTACCAAGCACGTTTGACCAAGCTAACCACGGACGTGCTGCAAAGCAAGCCCGAGTCTTGAGTCCGGAGAGTCCGTCTTCCCAGACTTTGCCCTATCCATAACCCACAAAGTCGCACGCCATGTATGCAGATTTCGACAAAACAGCAAGTTCATCTCATCACTCAAAAGAAAACAGAAGCTTGTGGCTGTCGTCAAGTCAGTTACCACCAGCAAGGGCATGTTCCAGCTATTGCGTCATCGACCAAATGAGCTTCAATTGCAACACCAGGCTTGGGAAAGCATCGTATTAATTGGTTTCATGATAATCATGGAAGCGTTTAGAACAAACGTCTACCGCTTCCAATGTCGACGCAAGATTTCCGCGATTCATTCATTACCTGCACAGCTGGCATTCAATATACCCCGCTGATCACTGGCCATCATCCCACATCATATCCCACACAGACCACCGACGCGACGGCTAAGCCGACTGTGCCTCTGAACTGCCGTCGCTGCTTGGAAGCGTTGTCGTTACGTTTTGAATGTGCCCGACGGTTAGGATTCGAGGCTACCAACGAAGCCGGCAATGACGTACGGTCGGATCAAGAGGCACACGGGGAAACCCTAATCATACCTATTTCATCAGCCAAGCAATCTTTACCACAATGTCTGACAGTTGTCCAGGGTATCAGAGCTGGGTTTCTGCTGTGGGGGGCTTTAGGAGCAGAAACAATTCCTCAGTCCAGTGCATTTACTGACTGACTTATGCAAAAATGCAACCCAACGTCGATCAACTCAAGTGTCAGCTGTAAGGATCTGGAAAAGAGCACCATCACGCCCTATTGGTGTTGATGGTCATTGCTGAAACAACTACGGTCAAAATGTTCTAAGTTGAATTATTCTTGTAAGCTGATGGTACGGTTCTGGCAAAGTAACCCGAGCTCAGCTGTGGCTGACGGCACAGCTACGATTGTGTGGGCAAAAGTGAAATAAGGGACTTGGCACGTGTATTCGCTGGGTGTTGGACCCGACAGTTTGTCTAGTCTTGTCGCATTCGCCAAGCTTCTGTGTCCCATCCGTGGGGAAAATATTAACGCGCCCGTAGCGGGCAGATATTTCTTAAAACGGCAAGTTGAAGTTACTGGCGTCGGCTGGGAATTCAGATGAAACGCTTGAGTCCTGGGAGCCAGGGATCTGATGTGAACTATCGTGCTTATACGCGCCAACCACGATGCTCGTGCTCCTGACTCGTGGACTGGAGAATCTTGGTTACTGCTTTGAACCATGACCTTGGAGAAGCAGACAGGGTATTGCAGGGCACCCGAACGATTGGCTTCGTCCCCCTGCCCCCTCCCTGATGAAGAAGCTTGGTCGATCACTACACACCCACCTCCTGAACCCTACACCAAAATCCCGCCAGTGTAAGCGAGGAAGGGGAGGCGCCCGCTAAAACGACGATCATTCAATTTAGCCTGCTTAGCCAGTGACGACACAAATGAAATTCAAACCACTGTCCAGTACGCGTGGAGCATGGCCGCTGCCCAGGCATTAGTTTCGTTGTTATGTCGGCCAACTGAGCTCACTTTTTGAAGCGTCAACAACGGAAACTCTGCGAAGTTTGCGAGCACAACAAAGAGGCCAGCTCGGATTCATTTCAGATGACGGGACGGTGAGAAGTGCCATCGCCATGTTTCATGAATGGATTGCTCGGTCACAACTCGAAACGTTTCCACGTATGACTGGAGACAGCACATGGAATGTACGGCACTTGCTAATGAAGCGGAAGCGGCCAGTGAGCGAAACCCAGAAACAAATATTAGACATTGAGTCAATTATCGTCTCAAGATGCTTCCCCTAATAGCAGGCGATATGTCGACCAGCTCTGGGGTAAGTTCTTGGGGCATCTGGGATTTCTACACGCAAGCCACAGCTACCAGACAGGGATAAGGACCAAGAACGGTTCTAACAGCCAAAAGAGGAAATGGTCCTCCGAAACCCGATGCAGCGCGGCGGCCGGGATGTCGGTCCAGGTTAGTAGAGACACCCTATTTCGGCCGGGCGCCTATAATTCCCGGCGCCGGAAGTCGTCTGCGCCTGGGACGGGGCTAAGGTCACCACGCACGAACACTACCGCCTTGTTCGGCGAACTCAAAGCACGATCCGTTGAGATTGGCAGGATAAATTTCGGGACGAATAGGGCACGGCCATTCGACTTGGATAGACAAAACGTGACTGTCTTCGATGGCATCGACACAGGCAAATGAGACCCCACGAACGCCATGTTCAGGGAACAGGGTTGACGGCGACATGTCAATCTAAACATACGTATACGTACTCTACATGCATCGGCCAGCCTATCGACCGTTTGACCACGGGGCGATCCACGAGTATCCTGGCGCATAGCCAAGCATTCTAGCATGCACACTCCTGGATCTAACTCACACCCACCAACTCAGAGCGCTAAGGCTA
Source organism: Fusarium sublunatum (assembly GCA_013623665.1). Lineage (NCBI taxonomy): Eukaryota > Fungi > Ascomycota > Sordariomycetes > Hypocreales > Nectriaceae > Fusarium > Fusarium sublunatum. Next base: position 1,793 of record JABFFF010000423.1, on the reverse strand, counting down.
GGTACCTAGATACGCACCTCGGTATCCCACACACCCTTAACCCTCCCCTTGTCGAGATCACCACGAGAGTCGTCACAGCATTTCCTCCATGAGTGGAGTCGTCACTGCCGGGACAGATGTTCAACACAGACCTGAGAGGCTAGACTCATGAAGCGGCATCAGGGAGCCTCCCGGCAACATCCCCTTGCCCTTGCCCTTGCACCAAACGATGCCCTTCACCCCCAGGACTTGGTGCACCGGTTTCGGCTCCACTCCCAATTTGTGACAGCTGCGCTTGAAAGGCCCTTTTGGAGGGGGCGTAGGCGCATCAATACCAGTTCACGGTCTTCAGATCTGATAGATGGGTCTCCTCCACCCTTTGACAGGTTCCTTTCCCGCACCAAAGACTTACTTAAGTTCCAAAGCCCCCGACTATCTCGCATTTAGCAAAAGCTTCTAAGAAACTCTTCACATCGAACACGACTTTGAATATTCAATAGGCCTTTATTAATCACTGCCAGTGTCTTTTCCTCATTCGCATCCTAATATCTACGACCCGTTCCCTGGCACGGCATCTTACTCATCTTAATACCTCAGTGGTCCTCGCTGGCTTGACTACCCGAACTCTATCTACTAGCAAAGCCTGATTAATCCCGAGACATCTCGCAAATGCATACAGCAACTGCATCTTTCATGTCTGGTCAATACACTCCTCAACAAGAATCAAACTTTATCCCTCGACAAAAACCGTATACACCTCCGTCGCCCCCAATGGAGGAATACAAGTGTTCTCTGCCTTCCATCTCGAACCTTCTGGGCCTGGCTGATGCCGGCTCACCTACGAGCGAGTCATCGCCTGCCTCGCGACAACATTCTCCTCGCTTTGAAGGTCAGTGACTCAGATAACCAAAAAGAATATTTCACTTACAGCTGAATAGTTCCTCCACCTTCGCATAATCGAGCTGGATCAGAATGGGCGAAGTCATCGCAACGCGGGCTACCCCCTACCCCACCTATGAGCTCAGATGCCTCGTTCGAAAGCTTCAGTTCACCACCGAAAAAGCACTCTAGCCAAACTTGCTCAAGTTCAGCCCCAAGAGCTTATTATTACGAGACGACGCCGCCTTTGGAAGCCGATGTGCAGCGCCAGGCACCTGTGGCTACTATTCCTCGAGCAACACCTCCCGCTCCGCTTTCCTATGCTCAGCAGCCTCATCCTACAACCTACGCCAGCCAACCGGCGGTAGGCGCTTATTACCCAGCGACACAGGCGCCTCCTATGCAGCATCAAGAGATGAGTCCCTACTATCAGCGTCCTCTCCCTCAAGCGTATCCTCCCCCAGTGAGCATGCCAGTACCTGCTCCGTCTGGGACCAACCCTTGGCAGCACCATCATTACCTCAACCCAACTGGTGCGGCGGCCTTCCCGCAGAGTCAGGACCGATACATCTGCCCAACTTGCAACAAGGCTTTCAGCCGACCCAGCAGTCTGAGGATCCACAGCCACTCTCACACCGGAGAGAAGCCCTTCAAGTGTCCCCACGCTGGATGTGGCAAGGCTTTCAGCGTGCGCAGCAACATGAAGCGCCACGAAAGGGGCTGCCATAGCTTCGACTTTAACGGATCAGTCATGCGAGGTTGAAGAATATATTTTCACAACGATGCCATGGTTATGTGAATAGGATGGATTTCGGACAATGCTCGTGGGACGAGTGTTATGTGACCGGTCTACAACATGATATGAGAACGGTGATTAGACCCTGTATGAGGATTTATGGGTCGGCGCCACGGTCAATTGCTGAAAAGGAGGGGGG
>JABFFF010000422.1:0-10362 GCA_013623665.1 Fusarium sublunatum | reverse complement strand
CTCATTCCACTCACTGCTCTCTGTCTATCTACTCGTCTTTTGTTCCATCTTTTTACTTGATACCATTTGATACCCCAATAAAACACCTAATCACCCACAATGGCTCCCAAGATCGCGATCGGCTACGGATGTTGCTACTACCCCTCTATACCCCGCCACCCCCCCCCCCACCATTATCACCGTGAGGGACCGTAGCTGTTGCTAGAAGACGCTCAGTATGCCATTCTGCAGCTCGTCTTGACCAATTAGCTACAGTAAACTAGCTTCACTCTACACCAAAGCACTCATGGCTACTACAGTCCACTAACACCTCTCCCAGTACTCCATGTACGGCCACATCAAGCAGCTGGCCGAGGCTGAGAAGGCCGGTATCGAAAAGGCCGGCGGCACCGCCGACATCTTCCAGGTCGCCGAGACCCTCCCCGAGGATGTCCTCGCCAAGATGCACGCTCCTCCCAAGCCCTCCGACATCCCCGTCCTCGAGGACCCTACCACCCTCGAGTCTTACGATGCCTTCCTCCTCGGCATCCCCACCCGTTACGGAACCTTCCCCGCCCAGTGGAAGGCCTTCTGGGACAAGACCGGCAAGCAGTGGGCCTCTGGAGGCTTCTGGGGCAAGATGGCCGGTGTCTTTGTCTCTACTGCCTCCCAGGGCGGTGGTCAGGAGTCGACTGCCCTCAACGCCATGTCCACCTTTGCCCACCACGGCATCATCTACGTCCCCTTCGGTTACGCCAAGGCCTTTGGCCAGCTGACCAACCTCAGTGAGGTTCGCGGCGGCAGCGCCTGGGGTGCCGGTACCTTTGCTGGCGGTGACGGCTCTCGCCAGCCTTCGGATGCGGAGCTCGAGATCGCTCGCATTCAGGGCGAGAACTTCTACCTGACCGTCGCCAAGTATACCGGCTGACTGCATGGCAGCAGCCAAGCCGAGGCTGCGCCTGTGGTGTCGGGAAGCACCGAGCACGCCAAGGCTGAACACCAAACTGCTCCTAAGCAGGAGAATAGGGGACCTCAGGAGCTCAAGGAGGTCAAGGAGGGGCCATGTGGGCTGCCTGCCAAGTGTGTTGTTCAATAGACGAGTACAATGTTAATGGGACGAGATGATTAGAACAAATACAGAAATTACCAGCATGAATGATCGCTTGTGATGTGCAATTTGGCCCCTGAATGTATACTGGCCGCGATGATACGTTTCGAGACGTATCTTGGATTCACGTGGTTATTACTGAGATTAGCTGGTTTTGTACAGATTTTAACGGCCAAAGTTATATAGGTAGGTGGTATAATGGATGGATTTTAATATAATACTAGATTGTCCATTCTTCAGCTCGGATTCAACACTATCGCATTGCAAAAAGTTCAAATTCAAAACCTCAAGACGGACGCGCAATCACTGAAAGTGTAGATTAGAATCGGTAATTAAGTTATGTCCTTATCTTGTAATCTTGTTTAAACTAATCTGCACCTTGTTAACCCAGCCGGCTGCATCGTCAAAAGCTTCAGTGACGTCGTCTCAACCAACTCTACCTGTTCAGCATGAACACATGGACCTTTGACCAGCCAAATAGGTCTGATTTGGATGCGTTTGAAAGTCCTACTTCTATCTCTGGTAGTCGATGCCTCGGCGGTAGAGTTAGTTAGCATCAGGGGAGGAAACTTGATTCAAAATCAGAGTTGGACCGTGATAGCTGATGCGCTACAGCCAAGTCCTAAAGTCAGGATTATATGATAAACAGGACATGATTTAGGTATATCCTAGACTAAATTAACTGAATCATTTCATCACCTCTTGCCCAAGGGTAGGTAGATATACTGATTGTTTACCGGACTGTCACTCGTTTGAACCCCTGATCCCATTCAGCACTTGACTCGGTCGCCATTCATCTTCATCATGCGTGGACCTCCCCAGTGCCATCGAGACCCGTACGCCCCGGCAGACTCGGACGGTGGAATTGCAGGTATAGGTGTAAGTACCTGTCGATTCGACAGCCCAGAGAAGCCAAGTCTCGTTAATAACAAATTCGGCAGCTTCTGTCGTCCTTCACCATCGCAGCTTTCATCGCCATTATCCTCTCAATCACAATACTTATAAGTGATGGGTTTGGGAAGAAAGCCACCATCCGACGCAAAGTGCTCCAGGGGTACAGCGACTCTCAGATCCTCACAGGCATCGCTATCCAGGTTGTTGGGCTGGCTAGGATAAACATCATCATACCGTATCACTTCTTCATCATCTGGTTGGTATCGCTTCTGGCCATCACGACGCACGGCACGGCACTGCTGGTCCTCAAGAAAGATTACTGCTGCGATGTGGTACTTCGATGGCTACGATGTATTTTTATGACCATCAGCTTGTTGCTATCCTGCACCTACGGCATTATCATCATGGCAATCAAAGCCAAGGGCATGGAAGACCAGACGCTGCCAGTTGCGTGCGTCTGGAAACATGGCGAGTATCAACCTGTTGAAGCTGCTTGGTTTGCTATTTTCGCAACCTTGGTGGTAATGGTCTTCAACTGCGTCGTCTTTGTCGTCTGCGGTTTGTATCTTGACGCCAAAGAAAGGAGATACTTAGTGTTGCTTCAGATCGTTGGCCAGATAATCTTGACAGCCTTTGCTGTATGCGTCACGTACCGTCTCAAACGGCAGTCCCAAGCATTTGGTGACCCTCCGCCTCCGGTTAAGCTCAAAGGCGACAGTGAGACTCAATGGGGCTTTGGACAGATATGCGCCATGATCCTCCTCATCAGTCCCTTGATAGGGGCTATAGAGATTTGGAGAGGCGAAGTCACAATTCCAGAAATTAGAGAGCCTACGACTAGGTATACTACAGTATAGGAGAAGAAACAGGAAAGCAAACAATACCAAAGACACTTCTTGTCCTCTGCGAATATCATTTAACGAGTTGAAGTGCATGGACTGCGGTAATCTGAGTTTATAATCTATAGTTTGTTTTTTAAGTTATAAATATAGATATTGTAAGTTTTTGAAAGATAAATATACACTAAGAATACTTTTTAAAAAATGTTATAAAGTTAATATACATATACATGTTGTTTCGTGCCTCCAGTGGGTGAATGAGACAAGACGTTATGGTTTCATTGCATTCTCGCGAGTCGACAAGATGTCTCAGATCCTTGTCATTCAGGATGGGGAACCCTGTTTTGCGGGAATAACGGGAGAAGAGACGTCGTTTCCTCCAAAGCTGTGTGGTGTGGTGTGCAGCATGATCGCTTACAAGGGAAATGTCAATGTCTGATTCGTGTGTGCGGAATTGTAGGATCCTACAGCACCTCGATCGTGGTTGAAAGAACGAGTGTACAATGATGGCCAGGTGGTCAATGTACATGAGAATGGTTGATTTAGCGAAAGTGAATACAGTGGCTCTTGATTATCTGACATGAAGACATCAATTAAGAATGCATATACTTTCTGCAAGCTCTTAACCTTAACTTGGCTTGAACTTGTTTCCTCAACCTCCTTTCTTGTGTCTTGGTTTCCTAAGGGCACGATACCACAATATTCAGCAGCCTTCAACAACACACAGCCAGACCAAGGAGGTTGGCACCCAAAGGGGAGAGAAAGTGATGTATCTCACAAACAACGTCGAGGCTTGATCCCAGTCTGCAACAGAGATTCACCCTCCGCTATCTGACGCAGCCAAGGATCCCAAAAGTGCGACGTGCATCGTCCGACTCTAGTTTTTCTGCTGGTGTGTTGGACTCAGCTGCAGATTAACAAGGCCTAGATTGACCCGACAGTTTGGTATCACATTGTGATAGGAGGCCCTGCCCACATGAGCCTCCCGTTCACATGACAGAGAGCTGATTTCGCTGCAGTTTTATGTGGGTAATAAACTCGATGCTGGGGAGGCAAAAAGAAAGGAAGAAGAGAGGGTGCGGCCGCCATCTGCTCTTCGCTTAGTTTGTTGTGTCTGAAGATTGTGGAGGGTGTATTTGCCTCTTGAGTATAAGTTGATCACAGGATGCACCTCTTATATGTTGAACTGCACTAAACAAGACACATTTACACAAAGTGAATTTCTTCATGTCTAGAAGCAAAATAACAATGCAAAGTCATATCATGGCCCACCGTGAGCGTAATTCATGCGTGCTGTGCTGTGCTGTGCTGTGTTGGTTGAGAAAACAAATAACGAACTGCCTGTCTCAGCCCCAAACCACAACCAACAGCGACGTTGCAGCCCTGCACGACGACATGATCCTTGCCACTTATCCCATCCCATTTCTTAAACTTTTTTTGCACTCAAGTTTGTTTGTTTGTTTGTTTGTTTGCTTGCTCCTTCTTGGACAAGATGCATAAGATGGATGGATCAAAAGTCAAAGAGTCCCCATGGCTACTACCTTGCCTTGCCTGATCTTGTCACTTATATTTATAGAGCACGCATCGCCCCCGCGGAGAACTATCGACGTCATCCACTCTTTTCTCTGTCATTCCTATTCTTAAAATGATATTGAATTCACCGCCCCATGTTGGCCATCCACTCGACCATGAACTCGATGGCCCCAAGTATCCTCCTCCCCAGGGCTTCCCGTCGAATCGTGTACTCCGTCCTCTAAGACCTTACCATAGGACCGAAACACCGCCACTCGAACGTCTCCCAAACGAGGTCCAGCAGCTCCTCTGCCGCTATCTCGACTACCAATCGCTCATCTTCCTCTCTATGGTGAACCGGCGTTTTCACAGCACGGTACATCCTCAACAGATGGCAACCACAGAAGACAAGTTCCAATTTGTCATGAGAGCAGCAAAAGACTTCCCACAGCACCGTTCCAGCGAGAGGAGAAAGGAACACCAACCTGGAAACTCAGAGTGCTATATCTGCTTCCGAGTGCGGGCCCCGGAGCACTTTGACGTTCTCCAGGCTGCGACGGCGTATTTCGACCCACAAGGCCGTGTCTTATCGGGCCGGGCCCCCGGACCTCGGGACCGGCGAGTGATTCTGCGCCGATTCTGTATCGAATGCGGGGTCGGCACCGGACTTCATGCGCCCTTTGACTGCTTGACGACAAAGTCGGGCCTGGATCTCTGGGTCTGTCAGTGCAGACGCGTATTGCAGAAGCCCAATTATCTGCGCTGCCCAGGATGCGGATCAAGCTGCCCGCTGCGGCCAAACAAGAAGTGATGTGATATCACAATGGGTGTTGCTGCATTAGGGGATCTTGGTGGAGGGACTTTTTAATGGAGACTGCAACAATGAGACCATGCAGACTTGGCTTGGTCAGATCAAGTCATGCATGCACGAGGCAATCTAGTGGAGTGTGTGTGTGTGTGTGTGTGTGTGTGTGTGTGTGTTACGCAAAGCTGGGGGAAGGGAAGCATCCATCCGGGGTTATACTATCGGTATTGGCCTTGAGAATATGGTTATTAGACCATCAATCGTCAAGGACGGCGTTTTTCGTTTCCTTCTCTTCTTTGTCTTGTTTCCAGCGTCTAGACATGGATATTTCCCAGATTGTATCATGAGCTAGGTAGCTGTCAAAAATAGTGGACAACAAAGATTCACATCTTGGTTCTGTAGGTGCTTCTCAGACTTGTCATAATCAGTCACTTTATTTATTATGTCCCATGTTCTTCTCACGTAGGGTCTAGAACATTCACAATGGCGGGCCTCAGTGAAGCACAAGCCGTCTGGCATCACCTGACCTCACGCGGTTTCAAGGTGCTGATCATGCAATTTGGACATCACATTGACTCTTTTAGTTGCCTATATTGTCGATACTGTTTTCTCTTTTAATCTTGTTTGCGTATTGAGGCGGTCGATGTGTGTTTGGGGAAATAAACAGGGCTGGCGTTGGTGAGGTTTGCTGACTGTTTTCCATGTCATTTGCCATGTAGTGGCCTCATGCTGAAATGAGATTCCGGGGAGGTGCTAGATGGCATTTAAAAACACTTCATATCTTTGCGCTATCTGTTTTCTTTATCTATTTGTTCTGCATGCCTGGTTTGTGGTAATACAGCGTAGTTTGATCACTAACAACAGCAATCTTCTACTATTGTCACTTGACGAGACTGTGATTCACATTCACCCTCAGACTTCCTTTTAAAGCAGCTCTAGACGCTTTCCCTCTTCTCTTCCACATCATTCACCTCAAACGTCCTTTGTATCGGACCAACACTTGACGTCACCCGTCTAGGTATCTCTTCTCATCTCCAAGGTTACTTCAGGCACATGCCTATGGACAGCAGCGATGCACAACCACCCGATGAGCCCTTGCTCATCCCCGTCCTGATGGCCTTGACAATTGAAGATATTCCCACTCTTAATCTTCAGTTAAAGGAAGAGTCGGATACGGGTAGTGATAACCCTGTCGCAACGACTGAAGGAGAGTCAGAGGTGCATGCTCCTCCAAAAACTACTGCACTTATCATTAACCGTCTCTTTCAGGTGACACAAGACCAGATCGAGCACACCATCGCCATTCCCATTTCACCAAGCGAAAAGGCCCTCTCGTACAAAGATGTATTCGTAAAGGATCAACTCTCAACTGCTCTCAACAGTATTGCAACTGAATACGGCGGAACTTCAGGCTCTGAACCAGGTCTCGCCTCAGACTCCGACTTCTGGACAGACGAAGATGACGAAGACACGACCAACGAGTATGACATATATGGTATTTTGCAGCAGATGACTACGAGTATTGACCTACCTCCTTAGATCAGTCCTCGGCCTTACGAGCCGTGGTGCTCAGCCTCTTACTTCTACAGACGCTCTCCGGCCACATCTCCTCCGACATGTGTCCTTCAAATCTCTCGAATATCTGGATTATACCGTCCCAGAACCAGCTCCCTTGCCCTTAACGCCGACTTCCGCCACGGAAACCATTTTTCGGAACGAATACTTCTCTGTGGCGCGGTCCAAGATCGCGGGCTGGGGTGCCTTTGCAGTCCGGGATCTCAAGTTCGGAGATCGTATCCTCGTTGAGAAGCCGCTGTTTATCGCCCATGGAAACACTCTCTTCAAGGAGTTTGACAAGTTGAGCCAGCCTCTGCGTGAGATAGCCCTTGGACTACATGCGAACAGCTCCTGCAAGCCGGGAACTCCGAGACTTCAGGCTGTTTGGACGACCAACTGGTGAGTTGAGAGTTAAGGGACTGGGTTCAGGTGCTGATACAGCTGATAGCTTTTCGACCGGTAGCGGTGACAAAGCAGGACTCTTCCCCATTGCCTCCCGCTTCAACCACTCGTGCCACCCGAAGGAAAATGTAGACTACAGCTACAACCATATTGATGAGGTGCTGGAGATGATGGTTCGAGTGGATGCTATCCGCGCTGGTGACGAGCTGACCATCTCGTATGGCACTAGACGCACTCCCGCCGAACTCTTCTACCGGTATGGCTTTCGGTGCCGCTGTGGAGCATGTCCTGGATTTGTAGAGGACGAGTTGCTTGATATCTGGTAACTGGAAAAATGAAGCATTCGGCGTTGGGGTTCTTTTGTTAGCAAGGGCATAGGATACTCCGCTCAGTACTTACGCCGCGAGGATCTCTGGTGCTCTATTAGCCTAGATAACTCATCTAGACCTTGCCTGGGGACATTGTGGTTGGTTTTACTCTCTCTGGGATAAGGAAAAAGTCTTGGTCTTTTAACAGAACTGGATAGGGGTGTTTGGGGTTTAGAGGAGGTATTTAGATACAATTCTTTTGGAATTGAAGAAAGACAAGTCCTTCCTATTTAATGAACATTGTAAATTGGCTGCTTCCATCGGGGCTTTTGTAGTATGGAATAAGGCAGGAAGAGTTACCTAGTAAATGCACAAGTTTAGATGTTTTGCGAGCATGATAGGACACCAACACGGCCATGCTTTGCCTTCTTGCAGTATTCCAAGAACTGCCTGCTCAAGCAATCTATGTTGATAGGACATAGTATAACTGATACCTGCGTAGTACGGATACTTGTTTGTCGCAGTAACCCATCGACACTCGCCAGATATTCACTTCATCTACTGTGATCCAGCAACACCACATCATAAAACGAGCATCTCTGCAGATAATTCATCACTTGAGGGAAGAGCTCTCTAGATGATTGTTATCAAGGTACTTGGGTGATTGGATGCCTAAGCTGATCTGCCACAATAAGAGTCGCCGTCTGAGTCACCTTGAACAAACAAACACAATAACATTAGCTCTCACGCATATGATGTATCGTCATCGAGATGAACATTCTACTTCAACTCTCTTGCTTCTACCGCGCAACATACCTAAAGCCGTCGACTATCTACACGCGCACACTCGACCCTTCCGACATCAACGCCCTCTTGATCTTAAATCATGGATCTATACGAACTCCTTGAGGAGCATCGACCTGACAGTGCCACAAGCTGGTCGTGCTGTGATGATAAAGACCTTGGAAATGAGGTCCTCTGCTTCAACTTTGCCAAGCTCGTCCTGAATCTCAACATCCCAGGAGGCCACCAACAAATGACTTCATGCAAAGTCGTCGACAGAGATGGCTCATTCCCCAGAAAGAGAATCGATCCTCTTCGTGAGCAAGTGCGCTGCATCTTGAAGGCGGCATTCGGCGATGGATCCTTTCATGTTAGAGAGTTTGATCTAGGCATCGCCATTCTGCAAGCCCTTGAGACCATCGACGACTTCCAGCTCGAGTTTAGTCCCGATAATGCACTGAGTTCTTACAAAAGCGGATGGGCAGCTGGCCAAATCTCCGACTGGAACGAAGTCATCAACAACCCTTACGGTCTCGACGTATCAACTATCCAGGACACAGCCTTCTCCGTCCTTGGCAAGACCCCCGAAGAGCTCGTGGCCGATATTCCAAAGGAATGGAGAGTCACTCACATGGAGTCCGTCCTTCGACCAGATCTCGTCAAACGCTTCTGGAACTACCAGGAGATGCTCCGCGAACAGCTCCGAACAGGCGAGACAAGTCTTCGTGATAGACTATCTCCTCACTCCAAGCTTGAAGGTCGTGTTCGAGCTCGCCTTAGTCACGACAGCATCATCCAGGACATGACTTTGCCTCGCGTCACTTACCACGGCACAAAACTCAGGTCAGTCGCATCTATCGTGCGCCACGGCTTCAAGATGCCCGGAAACATGGTCAGCGGCAAGGTCATCGCCTCTCCGCGGACAGGCATCGTGTATAACCGCGGCATCTACTCTTCACAGGCGCCCTTTTACGCAATGTCCTATGCGAATGGTCAGCGGGAGATGACTCCTCTGGGTGAACTGCCCAGCATGAGGTTGTTTGTCTGCGCTACAGTCATGGGACGCACGTGTACAAACCTACGGCACGTCCATGGGCCTTTGGTCCAAGGTTACGATTCGCACTTTGACGGCAAGTTTGAGTATATCATCTACGATGAGCGAGCTATGCTGCCCTGCTATGTCATCCATCTCGACCTCGGCTCCGAGGCAGCCAAACAGGCTCTCAAGGACGTCCAGTCACACCGCAGCTATTATTACAAACCTCATAAAAGCAACAAGAAGCCTGAGCCACAGCCCAAGAGCACAGCACCTGGAGACGTCCAGCGTGAGAGGGAGGCTAGAAAGGCTGCGGCTATGAAGTGGTTCCCCTACGGCTTTGGCACTGCTACTGGCACTAGCTTTGTTATCGAAGAGGTGGGTGACATCTCGGACGATGAGGAGGAGTATGGAGAGTGGCAGGCGGAGAAGCATGGTTTTTCGAATGCTTATATGGATGCCACCAGTGGATGGTGGGACGAAGAGGATGATGGGTATTATGACGAGAATGGTAATCTGGTCAAGAGACGAGGGCTACTGATGGACCAGTATCAACACGCCACACGTTCATCAAACAAGACATGAGCAGAAAAAAGCTACTGTTGAAGTTACTGATGCACAGCTTGCTGCCAACGGATCATGGAATTAGCCATGACTTGAAAAGAAAATCTCATATAAAATAAATACAAAATCCCGGAACTCTTATTTATTTTCATCAAGTTTCAATGTAATATATCCTATAAGTCGAGATCAGGGCACACCCAGTAGGAATAACACAGCTGTTTTTTCTGCAACACAATAAGGCTTATCTTGCCGCTTGCCAGATAACACAATACTTAATACTATATATTTTAAGATAATATATTTTATATGTTAAAATAGAAGTACTATAATAAAAATAATAATATTATATAACTTAATTATACTAAGAAATATAAGACTTAGCCTAGGCTATAGGCTTTTATTCTTAATATTTTAGCTACTTTTTCTTTTTTTTAACTTTTGGACTTTTAAATGAATAGAAAAAAGAATCCCGTCATAAGAATTACTGAATACTATTGTAGCGTATTGTATCTGTCTGTTTTCATCTAATACCCTAAACGCCATGCCATGCAACCCACATCCAGTAGTCTTACACC
>JABFFF010000421.1:0-79263 GCA_013623665.1 Fusarium sublunatum | reverse complement strand
CATGATAGCTCCGGTTTAACACAACCACAGCCATCAGACCTTACCCTTTCTGGTTCCATGTGGCGCTGCGAATCTTGGCCCTGGCCAAGGCTATTCATTAAGCTTACTGTTAGCGCGGAGACAAAAAGGGGGATATTAAATACGAGTGTGGGGAGAATACGGGCATCAATAAGTTATAAGAGGTTATCTTGAGGGCGACTGTTGTACTCAATAGGACGGGATCTTGAGGCTATGTTGCTGCAAGCTTGGAATATCTAACAATATTCAACCAGCGTCTTTTTTTCACATTCTCTGATTCATCCTTGTGACTGCTCTCCGCAATTTGGTTAGCCAATTAAAGCGTCCCAGTCAACAACAGGGAGAGTCAGCTATAGACGGCTATCAAGACCAGCTGTTAACATACGAGCGCATGCAGGCCAATCCAACACAAAACATAGGCTCAAAAACATTAATACACATTTCCACTCTCCATCATCAGTATCAGGTCTAACAATGGTGCAGTACACAATGACTGTCTCAGTGGTCGTTACTCTTGGCACATTCTTCCATCACGCCAAGAACACTAATAATCAATGGCGTGCCAAGCTCACTCAGCCCCTTGACGAACCTCGTTTAACAATATCTCTCCTCCCTACTTTGCGGCTACGTTGCGTCTTCCAGCGGCACTCAACCTGTAACCTCTTATCTCACCTCTGTCTGGCTGCATCTAAGTTCCTCACCCCTCCTTATCAAGTCCCCAACCCATGGCTTAGCACCTTTCCGTCGACTTTATTACTGTAGTAGGGATGCCGTCTTTTGGTCATGCCGACCCTGTCGTGGGGTCTGCAGCGGCAGCGGTACTTTTCGCTACCCTCTCGCAATATCTACCGACCAGACGCCTGGAACTATGCTCTGAGATAGTCTGTTGGGTTATTCTTCCATATCTGCTCAAGTATGCTGGACCGTCAGATTCACCTACGCCATCACCGTGCTTGGTGCCTTTGAACGGCTCAGAAACCAAGCGACAGTGGTCTTCAGCATCGCAATGGGTCGTTGCCGCGAGTATTACAACAGCTGCATTCTACAGAGCAGAAAGTAATACGGTCGGGCTATTTGTAAGGAAATCGTTGAACTTGTAGATATTAATCATACTGACAGAGATATAGCCTATCTTGACTCCTCTATTTCTCCTAGTGCAGATGAATTTACATGGCTCACCCGCTGCGACCACATCATCAAACTCCTTTTCCTTATCTGCTCTCGCTAGTACTGTTTGGGGTACAACTCTTGTCGCAATACCTGCTGTGGCATCTCTATCATACGGCGATCTTATCGGCTCTATATCATCACTAATACATGTCGCTTCACTGTTGGTTGCTTATACTATTCTCAGTCCTGGACTAAAAACACGAGTCTTCTCACTCTCACCTGTGGACATCGAAATGTCTATTAAGAGTATTGCACCTAAAGCTATTTCCCTTCTTATTGTTGCCACAGGAGTTCAAGCCCTTGTTGTTGGTCTCCCAACAAGCGATATTTTGTTAGTATTGCTGTCAGCATGGATAAAAGCAGCATCTTGGTTGTATACTATACAAGTTGTAAGTATTATTCACGGTAGACCCTGTTAACTCTGCTAAGAAAAATGATAGGTACAACAGACATCTTGGTGTATTGCTACCACCATGGGAACATTCGCCCTGGCATGCGTCCGGAACCCCTTTTCGCAATCCTCAGAAGTCCAGGCCATATCTTATATTGTGGTGTCATTTTTTGCTTTGTGCCAGACAATACATCTGCTTCCACAACAAGCCAGAGGAAAGACATTTCTGTGGCTGTTTCTCGTATTATCGCTTCTGCCTTATGCCGTCAATGTCTTTATGATCAAGGGAACCCAGTCCGCAGCACAGGCCGCTTTCAGCGGTTCACAAGTACATCCAATCGAAGCTCTAGTTCAGAATGCTACCGATAAATTTGATGCGAAGATTCGAAGTCAATCTCAAAGCTACCAAGCGGCTGTTGATGAATACCAAAGACGATATGGGCTGGATCCTCCGCCAGGGTTCGAAACGTGGTATAGGTTTGCGGTACATAACTATTCGCCAATCATTGACGATTATGATTTGATCTACAACTCCGTCTCACCATTTTGGAAGCTCAGTGGCCTGGAGTTTACGAGCATGATGGCCAAGTTATACAACGCAACGCAAAGTGAGCTCTGGCTGTGCAAGTTCTCTGGCAAGGATGCTAGAACTCAGTGTCATCACCCGGATCGGTTCTACGACAGACACTACAGTTATCTCTTCGATAAGCTACTGTGGAACTTTCCTGGGGTTCTCCCAGACGTTAGGTTTCTCGTTAATCATTTTGATGAACCCAGAGTTATGGTGCCACCCCAAGGCTCATCAACAGATGTCTCCCAGCACAAAACGTTGCGTTTAACTGACATGTCGCTAAAGTCTACTTGGAGCAACTTGACACAATACTGTGCACAGAATTTACAAAAGACACAAGACAACAACGTTGAGGCTGCCGAGACTTTTGGACTACCCTTTGTTACAAACCACGTTTCTGCAACAGACTTGTGCAGACACCCTGAATACAGCAGTCTACATGGCTCATTCATCAGCCCGCAAACGTTCCATTTGATAGGGGGATTGGCACCGATAATGTCAACTGGTGCTTTCTCAACAATGGGCGACATTTTGATTCCCAGCCCAGCGTATCTCGAAACCGAGTTCAAGTACGACAAACACCGTGATATACCGTGGTCAAAGAAGAAGAACAACTTGTATTGGACTGGCTCATCCACAGGAGGCTATGCTATAGACGATCGATGGCGGAATTATCAGCGCTCTAGATTTGTGTCTTTGGCGCAGAACTTGGAGCAACAGGAACATTCCTACCTGAGGAAGCAGGATGGGATGATCAGTCGTGCTAACTCACGCTTCTTGAACGGACGGTTGTTTGATGTTGCATTTACCAGAATATTCCAATGCGACTGGAAATATTGCCAGGACCAGAAGACGTACTTCAACGTCAAGTCTTGGGCAGACAAGGACGAGGCGTTCAAGTCAAGATTAGTATTCGACTTGGATGGAAACGGCATCAGCGGACGCTATTATAAGTTACTTGCCTCAAACTCGGTCCCTCTAAAACAGACTCTGTTCCGCGAATGGCATGACGAGCGGCTAATGCCTTGGGTTCATTATGTGCCAGTCAGCCAGAGCTTGGAGGAGCTTCCTGAACTTGTCACTTATTTGGCTTCAACCGAGGCTGGACAGAAGATTGCAGAGCAGATTGCACAGCGTGGCAGAAATTGGGTTACAAAAGCTGTTCGGGAGGTTGATATGACCATCTATACCTACCGACTGTTGTTGGAGCTTGCCCGGTTGCAGGATCCGACCAGGGAAGCGATTGAATCAGGCACGACATGAAATTTCGTTTTGTATTTTAACTAAGCGAGCACTCTTTGTACTTTTTTTTTTTTTTTTTGAAACTCCGTTGCCAGAAAATTCAACCTTAAGGTCTCGCCCTACATCCAAAACTCAATAGTTCTTACATTTGCCTTCAAGCTGTACTGCTCACAGTCCTCATCAACTCAAACAACCCAGGAGTCTCGATCCAAGAAGCCAAGTGATAATGGGTTGTGAGGATTACTAACTCGGGACAAATCCCATGGATCAATGAGAAGATCGATGTTGAGATCGCCACGATGAGGTGAGTTCTCTGACAGTCGTAGTAGAAGGACCTTTGTGACAAGGCTATAGATACGTGGCAGCCAACACTACGATACCTGTCCCAACGATACGGGCATATTCAACTGTCGAGCATAGTCCTATCAAAATGGTGTTCATCATCATGGACTGCATAGAAGGAAAAAACCTCAAGGAACTCGGCTTTGTCAATGACCTCGATGTCTGGTGTTCAGTGACCAGTCAACCCACGAAATCCAGGCTTAAAATGTATGAGAAGTTGGCCCAGGTCTATATTCAACTGCAGCGGCTAGAATTTCCGGAATTCGGTGCTCTTGGCCTGCCAAAAGGGGACGATGAAAACGATATCCGAGTTCGCCATCGACCCCTACGTATCGAAACCCTTCTCCAGCAAGGCGAAGGCTTGGCGCCTACGTCAAAGTTCCCCGAGAACGCAACTTTCAAGACATCAAAAGAGTATGTGGATGCTCTTCTCTGGCTGGCAAATAACATGCTTGACAAGGGGAAGAAGTCCACGGTTGACATGCGGGGTGAGCGTGTCCTGTACGCTGCACATCACTTTAAACAGTTCATAATGGAGTCTTGGCTCGATCCAGTTTTGGATAGTGGCCCGTTTGTCTTGGTTCACGGTGACCTGGGCATTCAGAACCTCTTATGGGATGACGATCTTAACCTAGTAGCGTACTGGACTGGGAATGGAGCAGCGTCATGCCATTGCAGTTTCTCGTCCCCCCTTATTGGTTAAACGGCCAATCTATCGACTTTTCATGAAATAGCCAGCTACTCTACAACACCGAAGTCAACATATTTTTCAATATAATTCGTGATCAAGAGAAAGCCCTGGGAGTTAATAGCCCTCCTCTACTCTCGGAAGAGTGGCTTAGGCTGAAAGACTGGTGTCACACGCTGGTGGTATGCGCCATGCTCCGGCCGGAGTATGCTTTTGATGTTTACTGGTCTTTCATTCAGTACACGACTATTGGATTCCGA
Source organism: Fusarium sublunatum (assembly GCA_013623665.1). Taxonomy (NCBI): domain Eukaryota; kingdom Fungi; phylum Ascomycota; class Sordariomycetes; order Hypocreales; family Nectriaceae; genus Fusarium; species Fusarium sublunatum. The sequence continues at coordinate 74,581 of JABFFF010000421.1, read as the reverse complement.
CCATACACACCGGAACAACGGAACAAGTATAGGGCAATCGTTTCACGACAACTCGCTCTTTTCATGAAAAATGACGAGAGAAAAGCGTTTTTGGCAAAGAAAGAACAAGAACAGAAGGAGTATCTCAAGGATGAGGACGATTACTTTGGGCCTTTGGAAGACTCTTGATACTAGTATCGTCGCGCCGCATGATGAGGTAGAAATCTTGAATGATTTGAAAACAAAACAAGGTGTTGACTACTTACCCGATACGGAAGTCTAGATCAATTTTGCAAGAATGAACGAATAAACATCGGGCAATGACGCGCGTGACCTGCTGGTGGCTGTCAACTGTCAATGACGTCAACGTATCATGTGCCTGCCGTGTCGTCAGCCTGCTTTGCCTGCCACCTGCCGCATAAAACCATCCAACTTTCCCTCCCTCCCTCCATCTTTCTTTCTCCGCTAAAACCACAAGCATCGTTACACCGCATACGCCAAAATGATCCCCAACACCCTCATCTCCTTCCTTCAGCTTTGGCTCGCGACACTCGCCTTTGCCGCGCCCATCGCTGACGATGCTGTCAGTGCGACTGGTGCTAAGCCGTGGCACTATGGAACTGGCGGTGGCATTGTCGGATTTATTGTCCTAGTTCTCGATATTCTCGTCTGGAGTACGTGTCCTCTTATGCCCTGTTCTCACACCTGCTAACAAAGATCCGTACAGTTGAGGTCCTCCAATCGAACCGCCCACCGTCGCACAAGCTTCTGTGGTGCCTCGTCGTCTTTATCTTCCCCGTCGTCGGCATGATCATCTACTGGCTATTCTCCAACCGAAAAGCGCACATGAGAGGCGCTGGCTACGACCCGCTGCCATAGAAGCACGTCTTGCCGTCAACCAGTCGACAAGAAAGCAATACTGCAGGACATGATGATGGATTAGCAACAAGGTGCCTAATGAAGGGGGATACTGGATTTAGACTGATGATATTCAGTACGGGATAATACCTTTCCTGTTTTTATGACCTCTCTCTTAAACGACCTGCCTCACTGTAATCCATACATATTTACTTGACAGTCGTCCAATAAGTCAATGGTCTCAGCTTATGGATTGCAACCTTCTGTGCCAAATCTTGTACCTTTCTCATGTCACAATTAGGAAGATGGTTCCATCGCTTATGGAGCAAGATACCCACACTGTTATTATATTGATAGCCATTACGCGGTTGCAGTCAAGATGCTAATCAATCAAAGGCATAATGTTGGTTGTATAATCACTCCGTTTCCAATTCATCCCCTTCGAGGGAATAGCCGAGGAATTGAAGAGCTTCACTCCGGGCGCAGCACAGGATGTTTATCTAATATAAGCTAGGACAAATTCTATGCAGCAAAGGGATAGTCCACATAGCCAACCAATCCCTTGGCATAGAAGGTCTTTCTCTCGTATGGGTTGAGATCCAGACCCTTCTGAAACCTGTATACAAGATCTGGATTTGATAGGAAGTGTCTTCCAAACATGACCACGATATCCTTGTCTGGATACGCGTCATCAGCGATTATCAGTGCATTTGCCAGCTTGTAACCCCCAGCAACAAGAACAGGGCCATTCCAGAGCTTGTATGCAAAGTCCAGACTTTCAGAACCATCAACGTCTTCGGTGCCAACAACCCGTGACTCGATCATGTGAAGGTAAGCCAGGTTCAACCGACTCGCCTTGTTGATGATGTCCGTGAACTGAAGAATTGGGTTCTTCACGCCCATGCCCTGGAAAGTACTCCACGGACTGATTCGAAGCCCGGTACGCTCTGCGCCAATGGCCTCAACAACAGCCTTCATGATTTGGTGAATAAAGCGAGACCTGTTTTCCATGCTCCCGCCATACTCGTCGTCACGTTGGTTACTGACCTCTTGAATGAACTGATCAACCAGATATCCGTTTGCGGCGTGGAGCTCAACACCGTCAAAGCCAGCATCGATTGCATTCTTCGAAGCCGTCACGAATGCTTGGGTCATCTGCTTGATCTCATCGATAGTCATGGCCCGCGGCATCGCTGCGCCGTCTCCAATAGGGATAGGGCTAGGCCCAGCAATGCTGACTCCCTCTTTTCTGGCGAGGTCAACGTCTGCAGCTCGACCAAAAGCGAATATCTGGCAAAAGATAAAGGAACCTTTGCGATGGACTTCGTCGGTGATTTCTTTCCAGGCTAGGACTTGGTCATTGTTCCAGATGCCAGGCGCTCCAGGGAATCCGCCACTGGCTTCAGGTGATACCAGTGTTCCCTCAGAGATAATCAGAGTACCAGGTGCAGAAGCTCGTTGACTGTAATATTCCTTCATCAAGGAGTTGGGCACGCGGTTGTCGCCGGCTCGGACACGAGTGAGAGGAGCCATTCCAATGCGATGCTTGACTTCCATTTTGCCGATCTTCAACGGCTTGAAAAGACGGGATTCAACCATGATGAAAAAGTGTTTTGTAAAGAATTGATGTCTTAAGAGTTTGTGAACAGCTGTTGATAGTCTGAGTGAAGTAACCTTTGATTGCTGCCAAGTTGGCCTCTTATAGTTCTTGACCGCCGCTTGATGACAAACTGGATACGGTGAAAACGCCATTTCAAACAGAGCTTATCAATACACAAACTTATCATCACACGAACATTGTCAAGGCTCTAAGGCGTTCCACTGTCCATATGTAAAGAGTAACAAGATGATACTGGATCGAGTAATGAGATACTTCCAGATCAGGTAACGAGGTACTTCCAAACAGGGCTAGACGATGTCTGTGGCAGGGACGAGGTCAGACGAAGAGAGAGCCCATTGAAAGTGATTTCTAAGCAAGCACGAGGGGTCCCTATCTTTACAGATAACTTTTATAAATCTTCTAGATATTAAGAATATGATTTATATTAGATACTTAAGTATTTTACTGTGATTTAAGTATGGCTTTATGGTATTTTAAAAGTAATTTGTAGTTATACCTAATATTTATTTATCTTTGCTAAAGGTAGGTAATTTCATAGTATACTATCTTTTTCCAAGAGCACGTGGTAAGCAATGCCGACATGCCCGAACCTTCTCACCCTAACGCAATCCTGGTTTCTTTTCTTCTAACAGCGATCTTAGCCGCCTTTCATCGGTATTTCAAAATGGCGTCGTCACATCGCAGTTCTGCTGAAAATGAGATTGAGCCGGATGGAGGTAAGTAAAGCTGACGCTCGGCAGCCGCGCGTTATTACGCTGCTAACGTTCGTTATAGTGGCCAGTGGATTCCAGTTCATTGCATTCCGGAAACCAGACGACAAGAATGATCGAGCAACGAAACGGTTGGCTAGATCCCATGCTGTAAAGCGAGCACTTAAAAACAAACGCAAGGTCCAGCAAGGTTCATTGAACAATTTTCGCGTAACGACACTGAGAGATAAACCAAAGAGCTTGGCTAGTAAACCAAAGTGTTCTGATTCTTTGGTTCCTTCACCATTTTCACTATCCGCAAATATGCTCGATCCGTTTCAAACACTCGCGGTGGACTCCTCAAGACTTCAAGCTCTGCTTAGCGACTGTAAGTGCATCCTAAATCTTGGGCCTAGAGTTATAAGAGCTTATGATGAATTTTTAGGCAAGGTTAGACATGCACCCGAGCCTGTTTTTAGTATCGTCAAAGAACTAGCGTTCCAAAGCTTCCAGTCCGTGTTCAGAGCTGGCTTTGTTGACCCGGATCTTTTGAATGCCGTCATGTTTTCCTTCGCTTTCGCAGCGAGTGGGTGTGTTATCAACCAAGAATGTCTCATGTATCAAGTTCAAGCGATTCGTTATATCCGAGAACGAACAAGCAACTTTGACAAAGCTACCTCCGAGTCGACCATCGGGGCAATCTTGCTGCTCGTTGGAGTAGAGGTTTGTAGCCATCTTTACTGCGAATTCTCTCCATTGGCTCATGTCGATAATGCAGGCCTGCCTTGGAACAATATCTCAAGTTCAGCTACATATGGGTGCCGTGCAGCTACTCCTGGACAACTGTCGAGCGGCCAGTATCGATCTTACTAAAGGGATAAAGCGCGCAATATTCTGGTCAGTGATATCACATATCTTCCGGCTTTGCTCTAACGTGAACCTACAGGCAGGACCTCAATGCTTCCATCTTGACAGGATCTACTCGCATAACTGACCACACGACTTTTGCCGAGCTTGGATGGACAAGAGATCCAATCCCCCCAGGTTTCTTCAAGCTGCCACCTGGATTCCAAAAGCGACACCATTTGCTGTCCGATGAATTCACTGAAGTCCTCAAGGATATACATGCACTACAATGTATTCGAGATTTTAGAACGAGTCATGAAGTCTCGATGGTATCCATCGATAGCCAGACATCGTCTATTCAATCCCGGCTGGCAGATCTGCCAAGAACAACAGCCATGTCGAAATCTTGTCATCTTACAGCTTATTTAAGCTCGGTCATGCTGTGTTGCACCGTCTGGTGCTCTCTAGTGATTCCGGTATGGCTATTTTGATAGGGTTCTCTTTCATTCTTATTTCTTCGTCGGTCTGTTTTACTTGTGATGGGTTATACACGGGAACAAGGTTCTGGCACCTATTTCTTGCGATACTTTACTAACATCACGTCCACAGTCAAACGTTTCGTCACAGCTACTTCGAGAACTACAACTGGTAGTCAGCGATCCTATATGGGACAGCCATCCTGATTTATTACTGTGGCTCATCTGTATTGGCGGAGCGTTTTCTCCGATAGGAACTGTACGTCTAGGGTACATTGTGTTATTGCAGTCAAATACTGTCAGTCGATTTGGTACATTTTCCAAGTCATGGCAATCAGTACATGACATCTTGACACAGTTTATCTGGTCTGAAAGGGCATTCGAGGTTCCTGTCAAGAGATTTTGGCAAGAAGCTTTTATACGGTGAAAAGGGCATATCTCTTATATGATATTTCCTATCTTTGTTGGCTAGTAGATCGTTACGCAAAGCGTTCTGTGAGCAACATTTGCCACATGTGACCTTTGTCAAGATGCGTGATACCTAGACAGTAATTTCCCAGTGATTGTGAGCAATTTTTGCTGGTCAATTCCGTGCTCGCTTGTGTTGTCCTTCCTAACTAGAGATAGGCAAGAGGATATCGGCAGAACAAAAGGTCCCTCGTTTATCATTTGTCGTTCGTTGGAGCCGCAATTTCTCCATAAACATGCATAGATGCAGGCCTCCTGAAATTACGGAGCGACTTTCGTATGGATGCCTAGTTGGGCAGTTGTATTAAAAGTTCCTCGGAACAGGGCTCCGTTTGAGATCAAGCCCCATGCTGAAAATGGGTTGATTCAGGACGGTGCTAACCGCTAATCCCTGTTGATCCCCCGTCTCCCCTGAATGCCAAGGACATATCCCACTAGCCCACTATCACATCCCATTCTATCATGTTGTCGCTAACCTCCAAGCGGTAGGTTTGATAAGGACAGATATAAATGGCTAATCTAGACTGGCCGGGAACTTATGCTCCTTGATCGGAACTTTTGCAAACTAGACTTCTATCGATGCTGCAGTTATCACGAGGTTAGGTTTCAGGTCATGTACAGTCAGCGGTATCGGGCAAAAGATTGTTGTTCTGGCCATGTGCAATATGGATGCGCAGAGTAGGTATATGATCTATATAATGTATTATTGACCCTGCTAGTTGATCCGCCAAGCGTCTTCTCAACCACATTCATTATTACTAACACACTCTTTATTACTATTTTTGTCTCTCATTTATACCCTTTCACTCACCACTTCGCTATGGTCCGCTTAGGATTGACGGCGCTGCTTTTTGCAGGGCTATCGACTGCCGTTCGACACAACAACCAAAAACCCACTGACACTGATACTGTTATACCTGGTGCCTACATCTTCGAGTTTGAACAAAACCATGTATGTATTCATCTACGTAAGAACAGCTGATCAGCTGTTTAACATGTAGTAGGATACCGCCAAGTTCTACAAAGAGGCAAAAGGCCAGTCCACCACACGCGTCAAGTTTGATTACAACCTCTTCAAGGGCGTGTCGATCCAATTTGACGATGTAAAATCTGCTGAGGACTTGGCCGCAAAGATGGCCGCTCTGCCGGTCGTCAAGAACATGTGGCCTGTTAAAGTCTACGGCATCCCAACTCCGCGGGTCGAATGGACAGCAACGCCTGGAATGAAATCCCCTCTGAAGAAGCGTGCTGTCAATGATACCGCTGATACCTTTTCACCTCATGTTATGACTCAGGTGGACAAGCTGCGAGCAAAGGGTGTTACCGGAACTGGCATCAAAGTTGCCGTTATTGACACTGGAGTAAGCATTGACAGCTACTACGGAAGATAACAACTGACAGCCTCAGATTGATTACAAACACCCGGCATTGGGCGGTTGCTTTGGCCCTGACTGTCTAGTCTCTTTTGGTACAGATTTCGTTGGCGATGATTATACTGGCTACAACGCTGTCTTTCCAGACGACGACCCTATGGACTGTGCAGGACACGGCACACACGTCGCCGGAACCATTGCTGCCCAAGACAATGAATATGGGTTTACCGGAGCTGCTCCTGGTGTTGCCCTTGGTGCCTATAGGGTCTTTGGATGCGCGGGAGAAGCTGGCAATGATGTGCTTATTGCTGCCTTCAACCAGGCCTTCGAAGATGGCGCTGATATCATCACTGCGTCCATCGGAGGTCCCAGTGGATGGTCTGAGGAGCCATGGGCCGTTGCCGTCTCCCGAATTGTTGAAAAGGGCGTTCCTTGCACCGTCTCAGCTGGTAACTCTGGCGATGTAGGCATGTTCTACGCCAGCACAGCAGCTAACGGTAACAAGGTCATGGCCATCGCCTCCTTCGACAACAGTGAATACATCTCGCTTCTCAACATCTCTCACTACACTGTCAACGGAAGCAGCAACAGAATTGGCTTTGGATCAACCGCTGGTACTCCCGCTGCCTGGAAGAACGTGACGCTTCCTCTCTGGGCTCCCAGCTACGATGCCACGACCCCCAACGGTGGCTGTGACCCGTATCCCGCTAACACGCCTGATCTCAGCGGTTACATCGTGCTGATTCGCCGCGGAACCTGCACGTTTGCCCAGAAGGCACAGAACGCGGCGAATGCTGGAGCAAAGTATGTCCTGATCTACAACAACGCTCCGGGCGGTACCGCAAAGATCGACGTCTCAACCGTTGACGGCATTCTTGCCGCTGGCATGGTGTCCTCTGCAGTAGGTACAAAGTGGATAGGGCTTCTGAAGCAAGGGTCAACTGTTACTCTCGAGATGTCGGATGGCTCAGACGGAGAGGTCATTCTTGAGGAGAGCAAGAACACTGTTACTGGTGGTGGTATCAGCACCTTCTCCTCATGGGGACCTACTTGGGAGATGGATGTGAAGCCTCAGTTTGGATCACCAGGTGGAAGCATTCTCTCGACATATCCCACCAAGAAGGGCAGCTATGCTGTCCTGTCAGGAACCTCCATGGCATGCCCACTAGCCGCTGCGGTTGTTGCCCTCATCGCCGAGGTCCGGGGGACACTCGACCCTGCTGTGATTGAGAACCTCCTGTCTTCGACATCAAACCCTCAACTGTTCAACGATGGTACTGGTTTCTCTGACTATCTCGCACCTGTTCCTCAACAGGGCGCTGGCATCATACAAGCCTACGACGCTGCCTACGCTACCTTGTTGACAAGCGTTTCAAGCTTTTCTTTCAACGACACGGATCACTTTGTCGAGGTCCTCAACTTCACTCTACACAACACTGGTAAGACAGATGTTGACTTGGATATTTCTCATATCCCAACAAAGAGTGTATACACCCTTGGTGACGGTAGCATTTACCCAGATGCCTTTCCCAACGATGTTGCAGATGCTCATGCTACGCTCAACTTTAGTGAGTCCAAGCTGAGCATTGGTGCCGGTGAAAGCGTTACTATTGAGGTGTTGCCCACTCCTCCTCAAGAACTTGATGCTAAGCGTCTCGCCCTTTGGTCAGGATACATTGCTGTCAACTCTTCAGACGGCACCTCCCTCTCTCTTCCATACCAAGGACTTGCAGGATCCCTGCATGACTCTCGCGTCCTCGCCTCTGACGATACTTGGATCAGCAAGTCCAACGATGAAGAATTTAACCCTGTTCCGGCCAACACTAGCTTCGTTCTTCCTGTAAAGGGACAGAATGCTACTGATAGTGCGCCTGCTCCAGCCCTGGCATGGCACCTTGCCCTTGGGTCAGCTCAACTGCACGCTGAGCTCCTCCTTGTTTCTGCGGGCAACTCTACATCTAAGAGCATCGGAGCACCAGCTGGTTTCCCCATGCTGTGGAATGCCATGGGTAAGAATGGGGTCACATGGACTGGCAGATTGGCTGATGGAGGCTATGCACCTGCTGGAAAGTATAAAGTTTCTTATCGTGCACTGAGAATCTTTGGAGATGAGAACAAGGAGAGTGACTGGGACAAGTCAGAGTCGTCAGTATTCAGTGTCAGCTATCCATAAGCATTGCATGTGGGTATCCCAGGTGCGGGTTAGATATATAAACACTACAGCTATTCTGAGTGTGCTACTTGAATAGTAATTGAAGCTCCTTGTATTTTGTTACAGACAAATATATTATACGAATACCGACTTACATGCTTTCCTTACTTGCCTACTATCTTCAGCATTCGCCGCTTTAACCTGAGCTACTAATAAGTCTAGGCTAAGCCTTAGGCTGGGCCGAAGTAACCTTGTTTTAGCTAACGTATATAATAAGCGAGCTAGACAGATAAGCAAGCTAAATACCCTACTCTGATAATATAAATATTAATCTTTTAATATAACATTTATAGTTCTTAAGGGATAAACTAGTCTATACTAGGTTTATATTAACAGATAATATAAGGTATAATATTAAATAGATATAAGATATTATAGTTCTTAATAGTTAATAAGTAAATGAGGCTTATTAAGGTAAACAAGTTATATTAAATATATATTAATATGTTACAACACCCGCCGTTACGTCACGTGCACTCCACTTATCCGTCCAAACACTTCGAGGCTCACCCACACCAAGGCGAACCGCCCAAGGCTCACGACACGCTTCGTGAGACTTGGCCTGAAGCTCACTCGGAGAAACGTAAGCCTTCTAGAAAGGATCACTTGTACCACAGTGAACCATCCCGTATATATACGCATTCATTAGCACTTTCATAGATCCTAGCTCACCAGGTATCAATTAAAACTTCTTTACCTCAATAAGCCTCACCAGCTCTATTGACTATTAAGAGACGTAACACTTCGCAACGCTCAGTCTACGCCCTACAAACCTACCAACATAAACCTAGTACAGACTAGTTTATCCCTTGGGAAATCCAACCGTCACAAATAGCTAATAAGCTAAGTTTTATAAAAGTATTAATAAATATAATCTATATATTGAAATATTTATATAATTAAATAGTATTAGTTTAGTTTTACTTATAATATATATTAAAGACAGTTAAATAGACTTTATTTAATATATATATTAATAATATACTTATTAGAGGAAAAATGTAGGTTATACGTCAGTATATAACGGCTGACGTCGGGTCGCAATATGGTACAGTAAGTATCGGCGAGAATTATTAGTGTCTATCTTAAAAGTAAAGAAGAAAGGAAATAATAAGAATGACGCCGGAAACGACTAAGCATATACATTGCCTGCGGGCAGAAATGGTTATGACTGGTAGAGAGATTTAGCATATGGATTTTATTCAAGAAAGCCAGTCGCTGTTGACCAGGGGCCATGTTGTTATGTATATATAAATATATTTTCGATTCCTAATAAAATCTTAGAAATAGCTTTGGTCTACGATATGATCTGCCATAGACAACATACCTGCTTATATTATCTTTAGCACTTCCCTATTAAGCTTCTCTTTGTCTGGCTGAAAAGCAGGGCTACTTTGTGTGCATGTATCTTTGTCAGTTCTAGTTGTCGTTATTAATAAGCCTTGAAATAAGTTATGGATATTAGAGAGCTCTAGGCCAACCGTGATTAGTCTGTCACTAATCTTAATGTATCTGTGAGATTTTATAATAATTGTTGCTAGGGGAGTAGTATCAAGTTGTTTTCCCTAACTGGGTTATCAATTACTTGAATTGGGATAACTGAACCCGGATAGAGAGCCAGAAATTTCCCCTTCGTCAGTCTCTAAGCCACGGGATCTTACTCTAGCAGTCCCAGTCTCTGGAATAAGCTTTATAAATAAGCATTGATAGAGCTGATTAAGGTTCCCTTCCGCTAGACATCGATTGCCCCCTCCCATCCATTTGCTTGATTGTTCGAGTAGAAAATATTATAAGAATAAAGACAAAAGCAAAGATAAAAATAAAAATAAAAACCACTTAAGTTCAATTTACCAGCCGTCCTCGATATTTTTCTCAAATATCGTGTTGTAATTTTGGAGCATTTCACGTTCGCTATCACTACCATCAAGATAGTCTGGGGAATAACCACGAAGATGCCTTCGACTCAAATATCGGTAATGCTTGTCTACTCCTCATCAGTTTATTTTCTTTCTGATAGCATAACTCCTATGTGCCTACCTTCCTTGACTTGTTCGGAGTCCCTCTCCTCTATAATTGCAACCGCAGGGATTTTGTGCAGGCATAAGAAGGATCCGCTGATATGCTGGGCGGCCTTGTCCGGGATCTGAAGTCTCAAGGTGCTGACAAGCTGGCTTACTTTACACAACCAAGCGTCGCCTAGTAGCTGTGTGTCGATAATGAAGAGAGTCCAGTCATCCTCCCGAGCACCTCGTGGAGCTCCACACCAAGGCTCTTTTATGGCCCAGCTCTCGGCATGTTCTCGATCGGAGAACAAGCTAATAAATGGTGAGGCCTCTCGAGAATTCCAACTGAACTGCTTAACTATCGCCTGCCCCAAACTGACCTCGTTATTGTAAATCTTGGCCGTATCGGCGGCAACGAGGCCCTCATTCGAGGAAAAGGTTGTTCGACTTCCTGGATACTGGACACGATAGAGCTTCATGGGTAAGAGATGGTTATGGAAACGATGGACGTCCATTCTCATTGATTTTTAAATACAGCACCGTCAAATCTGAACCGACAGGGGCTATTGCATTCGATATGTTGCGGATGAGGGCGTGGTAAACGAGAAGGTGATGTAATGCTGACTGCGGGGTGATCAGGTGACGTCTCAGACGATAACTTCACTTCTTTTTCATTTATATTGCTACAATTGATTGTGAGAACAGAGACGGAGGCTTGACAGAGTCCGAGTCAAATAAACGAGATATGTCTGTACCACCAGCCGAATAGGAAGAGTAACTATTAAAGCTATTACCGGAGAGTACTACTTACTCCTCTTTTCACGAAATAAGATAAAAGCTCATTAAATTCGTTAAGTCATAAGGTTATAGTATTCGTATTTGTCGATTGTTCCTGAAATTCTCTAGAATCATAGGAGACCTAGTCGCGAAGAAGAGGCTGGTTTGGCAATATAACCGTAGAAGGAAGGGAGATTGTCTATTTTCGTTTAATGCTATGGAGGCCAAGACAGGAACCGACCAGTGGGATATAAGATGTAAGTGTTCCAGCGTCTTTCGGTTGTTCCAGGCATCCTCATCGACTTAGTAGGATTGAGGAGTATTCCGGCAAGGTTGTCTAACATTCTCATTGACACATTATGAAGTGCCGGAAAGCGGGTCAGAGACATGGCCAGGTTATTCGTATTAGCTGTTGCTTTGGCTCGTTCCGAATTTAGCACTATCAATACAATTATCCATCTGGTAATTGTCGCTATACCCGCAATGGATGCATTCCTCGGGGGACTCGGTGTTAGTGGACCCGATTGAGCATCTTAGCGAGCTACGTCTAGAAGGAAAGCGGCTGTCTACTTAGGAGGCTTTATTTATATCATCAGTAGGACTTTGCAACAATCTATGAGAGTCAGCACGTGCTGAAGTTTTGATAAGGTGTCCCCGGAAAAGAACTTTTCCAGCAATATCAAGAAGTCTAACAATGATGCGATAACGTTAAGAGGGGTTCCCCTTAGAAATCTCACCATGATTTATAAGTAACCGACGTAAGCATGACATCATGGCAATGGGACAGAAAGCCACGGAATGAAGATAATTAATATACATCAATACAGAAATCCCACATAATAATTGAACGCAGAATCAAGACTTGGACAGTTACGAGATATTCGAAAATGTCAGCAAAGAACGTCTTTATGTGAGTGTTCCGCAAAGCCCAGCTGAGAAAGGCTAATAAATATTGTAGCACAGGAACCACCGGATACATCGGAGGGGATGCTTTTCATGCTCTATATGAAGCACACCCCGACTGGACATACACTGTTCTTGTCAGGAGCAAGGACAAAGGTGAGCGTATCCAGGAGAAATACCCTCGGGTGAAACTGGCAGTTGGATCTTTGGACGACTCCGAGGTTATTGAAAAGGCAGCTTCCGAGGCCGACATTGTGATCCGTGAGTAGCCTTTGTCCTTCCTCTGGCTGTACAAATACTCATCAGTCAACGTGTACAGATACTGCCGAAAGCTCAGATCATCAAGGCTCAGCGCGAGCAATTGCCGCAGGTCTGCGATCAAGCCATTCCAGCTCAAACCCGGGCTACTGGATTCACATCAGCGGCACAGGCATCCTGTGTTGGTATGACACGGATAACAAGCGGAATGGCGAAGCTCCACTTCCGGAGCAAGCTTATAGCGACCTGGAAGGCGTGGATAGAGTCACCTCCTTGCCTGACACTGCTTTCCATCGTGATGTCGACAAGATCGTCTTGAGCGAGGCTGCCAAGGACCCCGACGCGCTCAAGGTTGCTATTGTTTGTCCGCCAACCATTTACGGAGATGGTCGAGGGCCTTTCAACCAGAGAAGCCGTCAAGTTCCAGGTCTAGCTGCCACAACTTTGGAGAAGGGCTTTGGTCCTATCATTGGTGCTGGAAAGACTGAATGGGACAATGTTCATGTCCACGATCTCTCCAAGCTCATCATTCTACTGTCGGAGCAAGCGGCATCACCCAACAAACACGAGCACGAGGAGGAGACCTGGGGTCCTAAGGCCTATTTCTTTGCGGAGAATGGCACCCATAAATGGAGCGACGTTGCCACACTTATCGCCAAGGAAGCGCACAAGCAGGGCCTCATCGACAGTGCAGATACGAAGCAACTGAGCGCTGATGAGGCCAGTGAAAAGTTGGGCTTCCAAGCTTTGTCGTGGGGACTTAACAGTAAGGGCGAGGCTAAACGGGCCCGCAAGTATCTGGGATGGAAGCCAGAGGGTCCAAGCCTGGAGTCGACTATCCCCCAGGTGGTGCAAGTCGAGGCTCAGCAGTTGGGAATCTCGGCCAAGAAGAATCACTAAGTGGCTCGGTCGCACTTGAGGTCCATATCTGGCGATGAAATTAGCTTGTAGTTTGAGCTGGAAAGAAATCAGATTCGTAATTCGCTGGTATACACCCTTTCAAAGAGCAGACTATAAGCACTTCACTCGCATGTCCTGTAATCAACCCAACGTGACACTTGTAGATCCTAGTTCCAAAGGAGTGGTTGGTTTATGCAAATTGCTAGGAGCACAATGCTATCTGCCCTACGCGTGGAACCATGATCATCATCTTGCTGATCAAGTGTAATAGCGACAAAGAAGCTATAGGTAGGTTACATTATATGCTGCTACCCAATACGTTCTGCGGACCCCAGAAGCTTCGGGTTAAAAACGTCCCGACAGTTATGCCGCAGCCGAAGCGTTAAAGGCTGTAGCCAACAACTCAGGGTCAACTGAACCGGTCGGCTCCGATAGCCCCGGAGAAACATCATTGGCCCGGCTCTAAACATCTCTAGCCACACAAGCTCAAAGAATCCGGGGTAGATCCGGGGTAAAAGTGGACAGATTGCATCGGGCATCGGGCTAAGTAGCGCCTAAACACTTAGAACAGGGCAGCATTTGAAGGTCACGTTAATCCATTGCCTGTCACAGACGATGGATGGTACGAGTTTTCAAGGAAGAGCTATCGGGTGACATGCCGGTAGAGGCTAGTCAGAGCCATTCCTGTATTCACCCCGCAACCTCAAGGGATATAAAGACACTCAAAACACCAGACGCATCAGATCCACCTGAACAGACGGCAATTCTTCAGCAGCCCTTCTCAATATGTCCAAGCAGGTCAACGAGGAGACCCACCCTTCTGGCGCCGAGGCCCACGACTTCCAGGGTCTTGTGCTGGCCGATGTTATTCCCCACGACCGCAAGCCCTGGTATCGCGACTGGACACTATGGAAGCTGAACCTACTGCTCCTCAGCGGTCTATTGACACAGACGGCTACTGGTTTTGATGCCTCCATGTTAAACGGAGCTCAATCACTCCCCCAATGGCAGGAATTCTTCGGTGAACCAAAGGGCACCCGTCTTGGCGCCATGACTTTTGGCCCCAACGGTGGCGTTCTTATTTCCATCCTCGTTTCCTCCCAATTATGTGATTGGCTCGGTCGTCGCAAGCCAATCTTCATCGGATCCATCACCATCATCGTCGGTGCCATCGTGCAGACCTGGTCTCACAACTACGGCATGTTTGTTGCTTCACGCTTCATTATCGGCTTTGGCTTGGGAATTGTTTCCACAGCTGCCCCGCCTCTGCTGTCAGAAGTCACGTATCCAACACATCGCGGAAAGATTGTCTCCTTCATGATGGTTTCTTGGCCCCTGGGAGCAATCATCGCTGCTTGGGTTACATACGGTAGCTTCCAGATGAAGGGCTCCTGGGCGTGGCGTCTCCCCAGCTTGCTACAGGCTAGCTTCTCTGTGGTACAAGCATCACTGGCTCTCTTTGCGCCTGAGTCCCCCAGATGGCTTATTTACAAGGGTCGCTACAAAGAGGCCATGGATATCTTGGTCAAATGGCACGGCTACGGAGACCCCAACTCTAGACTTGCTCAATTCGAAATGGCCGAAATTACAGCGACACTCGAGATTGAGAAGGAGCAGAAAAGATCACGATGGGGTGAATGGATCTCTTCCAGAGGCAACTGGCATCGTCTATTCCTCGCTCTATACATCCCTGCCATGCTTCAGTGGTCTGGAAACGCCCTCACCTCTTACTATCTTGCCAAGGTGCTCAACTCGATCAACATCACCGACCACAAGACTCAACTCCTTCTCAACGCTGGGTTGCAGATCTGGGGTTTCCTCTCTGCGGTTGTCTTTGCAACTATGATCGATAAGGTTGGCCGACGCAAACTCTTCCTCATCGGTATGGCAGGTATGGGTGCTTCATATGTCATTTGGACCATCTGCTCTGCTCTCAACCAAGAAAACAACTTTGAGCACATTGGTTACGCTGGTGCCGTCTTGGCTATGATCTTTGTCTTTTCCTTCTGGTACCACGCTTGCTCACCTATTGGCGCAACGTACATCATGGAAATCACACCCTACTCACTTCGCGCCAAGGCATCTATGCTCTACCAGCTCACGGGCAACTTGGCGGGTGTTTATAACGCCTTTGCTAATCCTGTTGCAATGGAAGCAATTGCCTGGAAGTACTATATCGTGTGGTGTGTTGCTATTGCTATCCACTTTACACTCATCTGGTTCTACTTCCCCGAGACCAAGGGTTATTCTCTGGAGGAAGTGGCTGAAATTTTTGATGGGCCAGATGCTCCAGTAGGTGCCAATGCTATCAAAGACAGGAAAGACGATTCTTAGTGATTTGGTTTTCTTTCAGCCTATTTAGTCTAGTTGAGTTATATCCATCTTTGAACAACGATCAAATGAATTGTATCTATACTTTTCTCACATTATAACCAACCAAGATCTTCCGCACGCCTAGGAGTTACCGCCCCTCAAATGATATAATGACTGTGTATATCGTAATCGGCCAATATGCTTGCTATAATAGGTGGATACATTCGGGGATTAATTAGTTTATACTTGGCATATACCGCCTAGACTCAAGCAGTACTTATCCTTATAGAAAACAACCCTTGTAAAACTCGCAACGGCAAGGTTGAGCGCAATGATTACCCCTTCTTAATCTGTACCGAGCAATGTTAGCATAATCTTCACTTGTAATGGGACGACACACGCTCACAAAATTATCCGAGAATATCGGTCTATGGCCCACAAGAATATCACACCATATCACCCTTTTCAATAATCACGTACGTATTAAGCACTCCTTAGCTCTACACCGTGTCGCTATGCCCAAGCAGCAAGTCTACCATCTCCATCCCCTAGGCTGGGAAAACGATCCCGACGAGGAGAGATTCAAGGTCTCGACTCTCGACTATCTCACAGTCTGCACTTACAACAACTTTGCCCTCTTCTTCAAGTTAGAGGATGCCGAAAAAAACAAAGCAGCTGATATTCTTCGGGCTGGCCTTGAGAGAACTCTCGCTCAGGCTCGACACTATTGCGGAACGATCGAGAAGGATCCTGGCGGCGGCCACTCGTTTGTTAAGAAGAAGGACAGCACCGTACGCTTCTTTGTGCAGTGGCTCGACGCGCCTGAGGATGCGGACAAGTACCCTTCGTTTGAGGAACTTGAGAAAACACACTATAGTGCTGTGACGCTTGGCGATCTCGAGACATGGAGTGTGCCTCCGATGACCTATGGTGAAAAGCCAGAAGCGCACCCAGACAATAGCCCTGTCGTCTCGGCATTCAAAGCCAACTTTATACGCGGTGGGCTAGTGTTCAATATCCATCATCACCACTACACCAACGATGTCATGGGATGGGCTGGCTTCACACACCAGCTAGCTGAGAACTGTTACGCTGCTTTTCACTGCAGCGAGTTTCCTAGCTGGGACCCTCTGAACCTCGACCTCTCGCGCCTCATCAAGAAAGAACCACCTGAAGACAAGAAGATAGATGGGCCTACTGCTCAATATCGCCATCCCGCTCATCAAGTTGGCATATCGCTCCTGTTCCATCTGCCTAAGAGCAAAGCTGCCCAGCTGAAAGCAAAGGCCATGCCCACCGATGGGACTTGGATATCAACCTACGACGCCTTCTCAGCTTTTATCTGGCGTAACTTGACACGTATTCGAGCACCAGTATTTAAACCTGAGCCTACCTCGACTCTCTTTTGGTGCGAAGCTATCGACATGAGACGACGCATGCACAGCCCCAAGATGCCGCCCCGAGTACAGCACAATGTTATGTTTGCAGCAACGTCTCCCACGGCTCCTGTAACACAGCCAACAGTATCTCAAATCGTTTTACACTGGCCTCTCTCTCGCTTGGCGTCTTATATACGACAATTGACCAACAGCGTCACCCAGGAGAATCTCGACAAGACGCTCGAGTTCGTAGCTATAGTTCGTGACAAGACAGCCTTGAATGCTCGCGTCGACGCTCAGCCTCCTTTATCCATACTCCAGACGGATCATCGCGATGCCAACATTACTGCAGCCGACTTTGGCTTTGCAAAGCCAGCCACATACCGCCATGTGCTCGATCGTATCACTGAGGGTGTCATCATTATTTATCCGCCTCGTGATCCATCGCCTGAGTCAGATGAGGAGTGTGAGTTTGCCATCTTTTATGAGAAGAGGTTGGCCCAGGACTTGATTAACGACTCTGAATGGAGCGAGTATTTTGAGTATAGAGGTGTCGATGCAGAGGATGCAACCGAGGCCAAGGGGCGGTATGCTTGATACACACAATGTAATAGACTAGGGTATATTCTATCCACGCCAACAATGCTACACAAAAACATCTGACAAAATCCACCTACTCATAATACCCTCTATTTGCCTCGTGCAGTCTCAAACGTCTGCATAACCGTTTGTTGGTATCGCTGTAGCTCTGCTCTGTCACCCTGCTTGAAAGTATGAGAGCCCTCATACCGCCTCGCTTCCACAATAGACTTGCCTGTCTTTCTCTTGACCAACGCCCTGGCACTCTGGTATATGCCCTGTCCCGGCATGGACACAAGTCCCACGGCGCCTGAGGTCACTTTTGTTGTCAAATTCAACAATCCAATACCTACGCCCTTTGCTGCTCCTGCAGCACCGTCCTTTCTACCACCTCGTATAGGCTCCATCACCACACCGCCGATGCCCTCGACAATACCGTGAGCAAAGTTCTTCCCACCTGCTATGCTACCAGACTTCCAGTCAGTCACAGCACCAGGGTCGTAAGCCTGGCCACCGTAGAGCTTGGGGGCGTTTCGCATGCCTTCGGAGACAGCGTAAGGAAGGTCGAGGAACATTCCCTTTGAGTAGTGCTTGAAGAAACCACCCACGCCAGAAGCCGAGCCCTTCAAAGCAGCAGCGGCGCCATGTTGCTGATGTAAATCGCTAGTGCTGCGGCTCTTGTTCAGTGTAGGAGGGACTTCAAGGCCGGCCGGTCTCCCAAAAACATCTCCATCCTTTTCAGTGCCTGCCTTGCTGTCGGGTTTGCTTCCATGCTTGCTTTCAGAGGAGTCTCGGCTGCTGGAAGCCCTTGCTTCTTCTGAGCTCACAGGGCGGAATGCTTGGATTGGCTTGATGACAATATCGGAGGCTGACGTGACCATGCCCACTCCGGTTGTAGCAAGGGAGGAGAGGGCTGCAGTCATAGGATCCCAGCGTCGGTTTTCGATATGGATAGGATGGGATTGGTAGCTAGGAAACAGTTAGCAGGAACCTTGAGAGGTTTGTAGAGGAACGACATACGGCTTGATGTTCTTCCAGGAAGCTTTATCATTAGCCACTAGAATCTCAGCAGCGACCTTGGATAGTTTGAGGTTTTTGCCGTTGACCTTGAGCGCCCATGTTGCTGGTAGGTTTGGTAGCAGATCACAGCGCATATTGTTAAGAGGCAAGTTGGCATGAAAAGAGGCCACAGCGCGTCTGACTCCGGCCTCACGAGACATCTTGTCTGCGATGACGCGAGCAGCAGCAGATGCTTCGGGGGTCAGACAGAAGCGTATAGCGTCTGCAAGGTTGTCTTTGTTCAGACTCTTGAAGGGAATGGGCGCTGGGCCAGAACCACCGGCATTGACCATGTGTCCCCAGAACGGTTGACTGCAGTAAAAATTAGCTTCGAAACTCGAGTCAGTAGTGATGGCACTTACTCTCCGAAGAATGGAACAATAGTGGTCGGCTTGGCGTTGAGCAGTCCACAAGCTGTTGTACCAGCTCCTCCATGATGCACAACTGCAGTGACGTGCTGGAACAGCCATTCGTGAGGACAATCACCGAGGAAGAAGACGTTCTCGTCTCCAGGCGAGTCTCCTCCAAGTTTACTCCAACCCCGTGAGACAATGGCTCGAGTTCCCGTTGCTCGGACAGCGTCAAGGATTGTTGCCGTCAACTTTTCCGGGTCGTCAATCACAATACTGCCAAAGCCAATGTAAACCGGAGCTGGTCCGGCGGAAAGGAACTTTTCCAGGTCGGCGTCGGGTTTGTAAGTTGGCATATCGCGAAAGAAAAAACCGCAAACATCTATAAAATTTGGAATTAGTTGAGCAACAGACGAGCTGGATTCTTGGTCTTACCGATATTCTCGGGCCAGTCAGCGGGCTTAGGTACTAATGCTGGTGACCAGCAGTAAGTGACAGGTATCCGTAGTGTCTCGGACAAACAAGGTCCTTCGCTAAATGGGATTGGTTCCAGGTCCAAGGTATGTCGCCAGTCGTTGATAACGTCTCCGAGTCTACTAAGAGTCAGCATACGGCATTTTTCAGGATCTTTGGGGGCAACTCACCCTTGCCATGTCATCCATTCCACCAGAGTATAAGAGACGTAGTTCGCAGCACTCGCCGACATTTCACTGCCGTTGGATTGCAGGTTTGCCAGAGGGTGACAGAACTCTCGGGTGCTGGTCCAAGGCATGGTGAACATGAGATGCACTGGGATACCAAGCACTTGAGCACAGTGAATATGAGCAAAACTGGGTGGATTGGCGATGATTGCATCTGCCACAAATGGCTCTCCAGTCATTTCATCGGGGTCAATGCAAGAATTCCAGCACTTGTGAAGCATCTCATCCACCATCTTGCGTTTTCTTTGAATCTCGCCTCCACGCAGTGTCTTCATGCTGGGGAAGAGACCTGGGTTCTTGACCATATACGCCATCAACTCAGCGGGATCACCGCCAATAGAGAAGAACTCTAGGCCTGCATCGCGAACAAACTTGTCGAATTGGCCGTGGGTTGCAAGACGCACTCGATGGCCATGGCGCTGTAGTTCTGTTCCCAGGGCAACAAAAGGCTGGACATCACCGCGACTGCCGACAACTTGAATAACGATGTTGAGACGGATGCTCAACTCTCCTGTTTCTGAGTATGCTGGCGGAGTGCTTTGAACTTGCTCAGGCCGAACTGGTGGTTTCTCAGTGGGGACAAATCGCGATAACCGGCGAGCTATCCGCGAATTGAGATCGATATCGATACGACCATCCTCTGTTGTCCAGTCAGCCTCGACGCCCTCTGAACAGGACTATTCAGTTAATACCTCTTCCAGCTGCAGTTTCTTGTATCTCAGGCAAGGCCTCGTACTGTGGCGGTCCACTCTCGGGTATATTGCCCTCAAGCTCGAAATACCTCGTCTGCCGATTCGAGTTAGGATCTTGTGCTGATGACATGGCGATGAGTCGTCAAAGGAAAGTGTGGAATGTGCAAGAGCTAAGTCTGTTGATCATGGGCGCTAGGCGCTTTATAAAAAACTACCGTCGCTCAGCCACGAGTCAGTCTCCGTCATGTAAGCAGATCAACTGTGAATACGCGTAAAACGCTCAGACTCGGCAATTGCCGAAAAGCTACGTAGCTCTCTAACTGTTTCGAGACACGTCAGCCAAAGCCGAGCCTGTCTAACTATGTATAGATAGCGGTTTCGGAAGTGCTTTAACCTTAGACTTCACGATAGGGTAGGTTAATTTAAATTTGATCAAACAAACTCACTCTTTATTCTGGTCGGACGCGTTCTCGCTCGTGTTATCCCTGTCCACCACCAACGTCGCATTTGTTGAGCGAGTGGGTATCCTGCAAGAACTAATCCTGCTAAACACAGAATCGTAGCCAACAGATTGAATTGGAGAGGAGAAATACACGGATTTTGCATCATTATAAAGTCCCACCCGCGTACCACGCATTAGCAGATGAAACGACGCTGCCCCAATATTTGTTTCATTATTATGCATGTACAAGAGCTTCAAGGATTCAGTATTGAATCATTGCTGGCCTCAATTCTTGCTTAACTATTGCAATAGGCTATTGTTTGTCAAAGCGCTTGCCAACAATGTTTCGACTTCTAATCAGCCGAGGCCACTGTGCCAAGACCGCGCCAGTATTCTTACAAAATCGCTTGACAGAAATAACAGATCAAGATTCATTTCTCAATTGGTAAGGAGGTAAAGTGGACATAAAAAAGAAAGCCATAAAAAAAAAAAACACTCTAAATTCATAACCTGCTGCTTGCGCCCTAAAAATCCAGGACAAGCATCTCTATGTTGTCCGTTTTGCATGTCTATAATCCCAGCTCAGCCGGGTACATTTATTTCCCATGGTCGATTCGACGTTAATCAAAACCATGTTGTCATCAACTGACAGTCAATTCCCATCGCATGTAACTTCTGTGTCATATTCTAAGCTCTGCTGGTAGAGTACGTGTTCTTTGGCTCGCCCTCGCCACGAGGCACGCCATAAGCCTTGAAGTACTTGTGGTTCTTCCAGGCAATGACAGCAGCCCAGAAATGGATAGTACTGTAGAAACAGTCAGTAGTGGTCAAGCATGGCGGAGAATCAGACGTACGAGTTCACCAGAGCCATCAGTCCGGTGACAACACCGATGGCGCAGTTGGCTCCAGAGCAGATTGTGTCGACGCTCTTGAATGAGAAGCCCATGACGGCGGCCCAGAAAAACACGTCGATGGAGTTGAGGATGGCGTAGGCTTTGAGACTTCCGAATCGTTTGAATTTATCCACCTTCATTGTTGTGATTTCGTAGCCGAGGAAGACGAATGACTTGATACTCTGGAAACATGTTAGCTGCGGGCCTGATATCCGGGGCTGATGCGACTAACCATCGTAATGGCGACAATGTCCATTCTGTTGAATGGGATGTGTGATGGTGTGGTGGCAACTTTGGCGATACCAAGGATGAAAATGAGAAGAGTGAATGATACTTGGAGTATCAACACCTTGTTCTTCCATGTTGGCTCAAAGAAGCGGCTGTCAAAGAAACCCATGATGATTGGTGGGTGGCTGGGGTTGAAGGTTTGGCGTGAAGTGACTAAATCGACAGATGGTGGAGGCGACGAAAGTGGTGAAAATAATCGCAGTCGAGTGTCGTTAGGAGAAAGGAAAATAACGAGAATAGAGAATTAGGTCAAAGACAAGCTTAAAGAAGGGGGTAAACTGGAGAATTAAATAGTGGTATTCGCTGCAAGACAACAAAGCGTACAATAATTCTTTACGCGTATTCAGCCCAAGTCTCAAAATGTTTACGCATGCCAATGCTGCGGTAACCAGTGGACTCCTCTTTAATTGGCTGTGGAGATACGCCCAGCCGCAAATCCCTCTTAGCCTCTTTTAGTCTAGTGGAGATACCATCTTCATCTGGGCGAAACTTGATAGCGGCCAAGACACGTGACCCACTTCTTTACAGCCACAAATAGGCATTTACGCGTATTAAATCTTGATGTTTTTGTTGCAGGCCTGTTTCATCTGGCTCTTTGATCTATGCGTTATCTGACCAAGATCCTTTATTCCGTCATTTTACACCCTTTATCAATGCAACACGGGGCTATGTAGCCGAACCTGGTTAGACATTTGTCTAGAGGCTTCCCCAGATTTGCTCCTATTCTTAGTAGCTCCAACACACTCCAGCCCTGTTAAGCTTATTAGAAGCGTAAGATACCAAGGCACTATAATTATCTGCTAGCCAGTTCCGTTCAGGGAACAGGCGGGCGCTTAAGAGTGGGCCACTATCCCTTTCGTCTCAGTATCCAATAGAGTGAAAGGGAATGACCTATAAGAGAAGATGTGACAAAGAACATGTAAAGAGTTCTGTATAAATAAAATAACTACCTAGAATGATACTATCGTGCTAATCATACCAAGCTAAAGTCAAAGGTAAAGTTGAACGGCTTGGCATAGCATCTGTACTGCTCAAATGGTCGTACCCTGACGGTAGCAGATCCCAATCCATTGTTATCGTAATCCAGATGTAAAACGGTCATGTCCAATGGTTTCAAGTCATGAGGGTGTTGAGCGTCATCCAAGTCAAAAGGCATATACCGCCGAGCCGTAAAGCTAAACGGTTCGCTCTGCGTTCGTCGCGCGTCAAGTGTCACGTCCTTGTTACCAATACGTAGCCAGCGTAGGTCCTCACGGTTTCCGTTCTCTTGAGGGTAGTCGTAGTAAGTGAAGAGATCAGGAACGGTAGAGCTGTACTGGCCAATTCGACTGCCCTGCTTGGAGTCCTTGTAGTTCTCACCGGGTCCTCGACCGAACCATTCCACGTCGTCGAACGAACTGGGCAGGACAGCCATTAGGCCGATGCGAGGAAGAACGTGAGAGGAATTCTTGCCAACAAATTCACCGCTTGCCTGAAGTCGTAGATGAGAGCCCTCAGCAGGGATTGTGTACTTCAGATCAGCGTCAACACCCCATGCAAGCGTCTGGACCCCGACCCAGACCTTGTAGTGAACCTCAACGCCATCATCACTCTCGCCCCATGTAACGTCTCTGACCTGGGAATAGATCATGGGTATCTTCTCTCTTTCCCAGATGGGCCCATCACCTGATGATGCAGCGTCATTCTGGGTCAGAGCGCGGTAAAAAGACAATTCGGGACCGCGCTCGAAGATGTCCACACCGTTGATGTTCCATGTAACATTGCCTTGCAGCAAGTCAAAGCCAAAGGAAGAGTCTCCGCTCTTGTACAAGAGCTTCGTTCCGTTCCTCTCAAACTCAGAGCTGGCCTGGCGAGGAACCAGTGAAGCAGCCCGCTTTGATGCCTGCGTCTGATGCTGGATATGAAGCTGATCCCAGGCAACAAGGTGACCTTTGCTAGCCCAGAGCGTATCTGACTTGAGCTTAAACTCGATAGTAACCCATGACTCTTT
The DNA here is from genome assembly GCA_013623665.1 of Fusarium sublunatum. Lineage (NCBI taxonomy): Eukaryota > Fungi > Ascomycota > Sordariomycetes > Hypocreales > Nectriaceae > Fusarium > Fusarium sublunatum. The sequence continues at coordinate 50,532 of JABFFF010000421.1, read as the reverse complement.
AGCCGTGGTGTTAAGACCAGATGGCAGTTGTACGGTCCTGTTTTCTCCAGCAGGTACGCGTGGGAGCGACAAAGCCTGTGGTTCAGTCTTGACACCATCAGCCACAATATGCCATGAAGCATCAAGATGGCTCAGATCAGAAAAGTCGTAGTGGTTGATGATGGTCATTCCAGTTCCGTTCCGGGTCAGGTTCACCGAGACTGGTTGGATGATCTTGGCGTACTCTTTCAACGAAGGCATGGGGGTATGGTCAGACAGCACAAGGCCATCCATGATAAAATCGGCATCATTTGGCTCATCACCAAAATCACCGCCATAGGCGTAGTAAGAGACGTTCTCCTCCTTCTTCAGCAAGCCATGGTTGCTCCATTCCCACACAAGACCACCTTGGGACAGGGGCTCTGTTCTGAACAGCTCGACGTACTCTTGCAGACCGCCAGGGCCATTACCCATAGCACTATTGAGTTGAGTCAGTTTCTGTATGACCAAAAGTTGAAGAGAAGAGATACTCACTGGGCATATTCGCACAAAACAATAGGCTTGTCGGTGTGGGTAGTAATCCATTCTCGCACATCATCAGGCGTGCTGTACATTTGACTGTACATATCGGTTGATTCGGCCTCACGGTCTTGCTCATACTGTGTAATACGGCTTGGGTCTCTTTCCTTGATCCATTTGCTCATAGCAGCGTGGTTCTGACCATAAAAGCACTCGTTGCCAAGCGACCAGATGATAACCGAAGCATGGTTTTTGAAGCGCTCCACGAGTTGACGTGCCCTATCCACATAAGCGTCTTCCCACTCTGGGTTATTGGAGAGCCATTCCGCAGCTTCCTCGTCAGTCTCTTCAATCATGCCAAAGCCGTGGCACTCGAGATCTGACTCGGCAATGACATAAAAGCCCAGCTCGTCGGCCACGTCGAAGAAACTGGGATGCGGAGGTTGATGGGCAGTGCGGATTGAGTTGATGTTGGATCGCTTCATGCGTAAAAGGTCGTTTCGCATGTTTTCATAGTTAATTGTGCGTCCTGTCAGATGATGATGTTCATGTCTATTGACCCCATATATGATGATAGGCTTGCCATTGACGTAAAAGTTGGATCCTTTTATCTCAACTCGACGAAGACCGACTTTCTGACTGATAGTCCGTCCGTTGAAGCTGATGAGTAGAGTGTATAGATTTGGCGTTTCAGCAGACCAAATATGGAATTCATCACCGGAAAGCTGCTTCTCATAAATTTCAGATGAAGAGCCGTTCCATTCATCGACCGCAGATCCGTTGGGAGAAAGCAACTTGATTGCCAAGTGGCCTTGTTCTCCTTGAATAGTCACGTTGACTTTGAACGCGCCCTCGACAAATGAATCGCTGAGCTCAGAGTCAACTTGGTAGTCGACAATGGATGATTTGGCAAAAAGGACGAGATAAACATCGCGGAAAATTCCAGAGAGCCACCACTGATCTTGGTCCTCGATATAAGAACCATCCGACCACTGGTAGACGCGCACAGCTAGTTCATTTGCCTTTCCTGGAGATAGATAGTCGGTGATGTCGAACTCGCTGGGATCACGACTCCCCTGTCCATATCCCACAGCTTCACCATTGACCCAGACGTGGAATGCACTGTCGACACCCTCAAAGCGCAGTCTGATCTGATCATCCTCCCAATCTTCTGGCACCTCAAACTCGCGCCAGTAAGAGCCAGTTGGGTTAACCCACGAGATATTAGGTGGAGTGACAGAGAATGGGTAGGCAATGTTGGTGTAGTGAGGACGTCCATATCCTTGGAGCTGCCAGTGACCTGGGACTTCAATGTCATCCCATGAGCTGATATTTGCTGTCTCCCAGATTGGAGCATCGAAGGGGCTAACATCGTAGTGGAATTTCCATGTTCCGTTGAGACTTTGGAAGTAGCCCTGTTCGCGGTCAAACGAAAGTGCCGATTCTTGGTCGGGGTATGAATAAAAGTGAGCCCGAGCTGGCAAGTTGTTGCGTTGGAGGATATTCAGATTAGACCAGTCGGGCAGAACCCCTGGAAAACCAGCAGCTGTCAAAGCCATGATGAGGAACAAGCTGAGGCGCCGAGCACAGAGGGTCAGAGCAGCTTATTGAGAAGCCTGTCTCTTTTAAGAGGTAACTCTGGTGACCATTATATGCTCGCCTGTCTTAACAATCGCCTCGGTTCTAGTTCTGGAAGCCCGAGTATGCCAAGACTACGATCGACATTGTCGGTTTGCGCACCTATCGCGAAGCAACAAATCTGGGGTAAAGTCCGAGATCTGCACTAAACTATCCCTCTAAGAACTTTAATACAACGCTTAAACCAAGAAACATTATGATAGCCCTCGAACGATACCGGATGTCACGAGCATAATCCCCTCATGCCCCACCACGGCACCCGACAGACACAGGGAACAAGAGGGGTAAAATGGATATATCATCAAGCCAGAAGAGGGGGAACTTGGCAAGAGGAACAAGGTATTAACCGGGCAATCCACAATCTCTGCAAGTAAGCGTCATCATATCAAGGGTGTTAAACTGGTCATATGCACTACAGCTAGTTTGTACATGTAATGACTAAAAGTCGTACTGCACAATTCATCAGACCAAATTTGGTATAATAGGAATCATTCATAATATTAACCGGATGACTTTCTATTCGTAACCCATCCTCAGTTCATCCAATCTTGTAGAACTACTGCGTCACCGGTGGTGGGCAGCTTGATGGTGGCTGCTAGGGATATTGATGTTGGGCCATGACGGCGCCTGTTGGAAGAGGAGAATGCGAAGGGGCGTGATATGGTTCTTGTGAATCCGGAGTGAGACCACCGGTATATATCGAGGGATTATAATCATGCCCTTGCTTTGGCACAGGTCCGTAGTTTTGCGGATTGTATGATTGCGGTGGAGCAACACTTGGCTGGGGAGTTTGAGCAAATGAGTCTCTTCTGCTTGGGTCTACGGCAGGCGGAAGAGGTGGCGCAACATGGATCTGTTGATGAGGCCCTGCTTGTTGCAGTGGTGTGTAGCTGGGATCTTGTGGATACTGCGGGTGTATAGCTGAAGGAGCTGAGAATTGAGGACCAGGGCCCGGCTCAACCGTTGACGGAGGTATTGTAGTTGAAGCTACCAGTTGAGGTGTTTGATGAGTAGGGAGCGAGGCCTGCAGATAATTTCCCACTGGTACCGCTGAGACGACGGGGAAGTAACCAGTTGGCTGAGTTTGAAAAGCTTGACCAGGAGTCTGAGGCTGTACTGGCTGGTGGGTGTACGTATTCTTGACTTCCTGCGGTGGTGTTGGTAGGGCAGTACCAGAAAACACCTGGGATTGCGGCCGCTGGTATGGAGTCCCAGGGAGAGCTTGGTTCATTGCAGACATGTTGAAGGGTTGAGGCGAAAGGGCAGGATTGTAGGGGGGGCCAGCAGCAATCTGCGGTAAGGGTACGGTTTGCTGAAGCGACTGGGCGGTGTCAGGTGTTTGCACAAAGTTAGGAGGGTATCCTGAGCCTGGCGTTTGTGGAGGTGAGAGGATCTGGGCATTGGCTGGAGGCATAGGTGTTGAGATGGCTTGCTGTTGAGGATAGCCGTAATTTTGCGGAAATGGCTGCTGACCGAGGGAATTTGGCGCCAGTTGAGGCTGAATATGATATGGAACGGGCGTTTGGCTGACCGGAAACTTGAGGTCTTGCGGGTATCCATTCGGACATGTAATGTAAGTGGGTTGGCCGGGAGGTTGAGCCATCGCAGCGGTATATGGAGGAGGAGGCATAGGTGCTGTTTGAGACGAGCTGCTACCAGAGTGATAAGGATTGGCCTGACTACCATTATATGGCTGGATAGAATACCCAGCCTCGGCAGCCTTTGCGTCCTGGACAGCTTGAAAAACACCAGCCTTCTTGAACGCTTTGTGCGCATCCTTCTTCTTGAGATGGTCTGTATGGGCGTGCTCGACCGCCATTCCCGCTCCATCAAGAGCGGTATGCGTGACAATCTTGATAGCTGTTTCGTTTGCGATTATAGACTGGATTCCATGTTCTGCTCCGGCTGTAGCAACGGCCTCAGCACCCATGGACCCTACGCCCAGAGTAACGACACCGATTGTGCCACTGACTGCCATGCTTCCAAGAACGTCTCGCTTACGGGTGTGATGGGTTGCGTTGAGCTTGTTGAGATGCTTCTCAATGATCTCTCGCTTTTTGCGGGCGTTGTGTATTGCCGGTGCGGCCATGGCTACGCCGATGGTCGAGACACCCAGAGTCAACGGGATGGCTATACCAGAAACCGCTGTCGAGGTGGCAGCTCCAGAGATCAGTCTGGTATAGTGCTCCCACTCTCGTTGAAGTTCCTCCCGTGTTAAACCGTTGCATTTCTGGTCGTAGGCTTTGAAGTCGAAAGGCATCTTGATTTGAGTCGAGTGGTATTGCAGTGAAGTGAAGGAACACTAACAACAATGAACGTCAGACTTCATAATGCATCAAGAATAATGAAGGGCTTGTTAGAAGTAAAGGCCGGTTGAGGGGAGCCTAGGGACTTTCTACGCGTATACGCATTGATCCCGGTAGTCAGTCTGGCTGCAGCCTCTAAACCAATACCATGCACAAAAAGCCACGCAAGGCATACATGACAGGACGTGAGGCACAAAGCTTAGAACTAGCATGCCATAAACGGCACGCCTAGTTGATTCTCAGTTAGTAACATTTTTGCAGTCACGTTCAGCCGCACGAGGCGCCGCCTAGACCCTTCGTCACGACTAGAAATGCACTCATGCTCACTCATGTGGAGCAGCAGGAACCGTATAAAAACATGACATTGAGGGAGGATTTATACACCGCTTATCATGGGAAAGCCTGGTGTCGAATTGCAATAGTTGGATAGAGTTGGCATATCCGACTGGTTATTGTGATTGGATAGTCCAGACACCAAGCTATTTATAGTCTCAAGGCTGGTGGCTTGTGTAAAATGCCTCGCTCTTGTGTTTTCCTCGATTGGCTTAAAACAGCATCAGCTCATTTCGTGCTCAATCTGCCTCGGGCTGAAACCCTCATCCTCAGCCGAGCTCCCAATTTGGACAGGCGCCCTTTCAAGTAATTCGGTCAGCAAATGTGTCACAAGATGTTGAATCTAACTGGCACCTGGTAATTATTTGTAAGGTTGTATGCCACTCAGACCCATATTGTTCATGGGAGCAACACGTACTAATACCTGGCGCAAGCGCAGGTCATCGAAAAGTTCATGGTCATTTTAAGATTTGAGTACGCAATGTGGGATGACTTAACGGTTAGTTACTGTGGAAAAGCAAGGCTGTGGTTCCGGGATAGCCTTTGGTTTAGCCAGGACTGATGATGAGCGTTGAGTGCGCAATATAAACCACAACAAGCACTCTGTATTCTTGCAATGTTTCAAGCTTTGATGTTTTCTTGGCTTATCCTTCTTCATACGACGTTGGTTTAAGCTTCTCATGTCACCGAAACGGCAGTCATCTAGCTCCTTGGTGCCAAGCTGCTGGTTCCCTTTGACCGACCCATTTGCCAAGACGATGCGCCCAAATTCTTAGAATTATGCTAATGCAAGGCGAGCAGTAAGCTACGCTATTCTTAAGTAGACTCGAGAATATGTTTCAGGAACAAGGCCTCAGTTCCCAGAAAAGGATACGAGAACATGAAATTATGAAAGATTCAAGTAATTTCGGCCAACACACCGCCGTTTCGCCGTCCCATCAGAGTTTGAGTTTTTCTGCGTCTATTTGTATCCTCGCAATTCTGCCATCATGTGAACCCTAATTGAAGCTACAAAAGTGTAATAGTCTCCTTTTAAGTAAAACTGAACTTTCACCCGCGCACTCCTCAGCTCTCAAGCTCAAAACCCTCGAATATGTCGATTGACTCTCTCATACCTGCTCGACTCAACAAATAATCGCTACATAAGTCACTCAATGTTGCGCAAACCACGAGAAACACGACGTCCTCATTAATCCTCGTGATGGATAAACCTTGTAGTACAGACTGGGTCTGTAAAGCTTCCTGCAACAGGGGCTGCCATAATCCTGGTCAGTATCTTCCACTAAGTCATTTTGACACATCGTACTAGTAAAGCCTGTTGTAAAATATCATTTCTGCCCGACAGCAACACAACAATTAACCATCCTGCTGGCTCTTAAACAGGGTCTGTATCTTAAAAATCTCACCATGCTCTGGAATTGACCTCAAAGTGTTACTGGCAACTTCTACAACTGGGGCTATGGCCCTTCTTTACTGTGCAAGATTTCTCAAATCGCTACATGCCGAAACATCCGGTATATATAATTTACATATCCAGTTTCCATACTACTATATGCCGGGCTATCCGTTAGTTAGTAATCTTATGCCTCCTGTAAACCTGTTCTCATTTCTTATACATGTTTATTCTCCTACTCTCTTCGAGTTATACCACTCTTTACACTTTATTGTTATTTAGCTCGAGGCTAAGAATATACTCTGTCTATTGTATCACCTGTTAAACTTCCAACAGTAATTTATTCTCAACCCTAATCTGCCTCTACCTTTATATTCACGCCCTAAATGCTTTTAAATAGTGTGATTTACCGCCATTCTCACTCTTTGGCCTGCTATGGCTTCTGTCGCGCTTGCACTGGTCTGCGATATTACATACGAGAGTTGTGATGCCTCTAAGCTCGACTACGATGCTTTCAAGGGCCAGGGAAACAATGCATGCAGAACCCTTAAAGGCAGTTTCGAAGCTGTTGGCTATGATGCTAGCGGTCCACCCTATGTTGCCATTGTTTGCAGAAACGCTTTTCCGAAAGCGAATTCTTGTCTAATCACGGTCGCAGGAGTCGGGTGTAGCTTCTTGTGTCATGACTAAAGAACTTATTTAGAAGTCTACAGGTTGGAAAGACGGGTTCAAGATTAGGAAATGAGGACTATTCAAGTATAAAGGGCGTAGTTAGTTACACTAAATAAATATACTTGTATATACAGTTATCTTGACTACGATATGGCTTCCCCATCAACATACAATACTGCGTCTTCGAAGAAGATAATAACTGGACTCGAATCAGTTCATCTTGTATTTTCCCGCCTTGATGGAAGCTAACACAGCAAGCCATGCCATTTCCGCTTTATAGCTTATGTATCCGATATCTTACAGCGTTGATATTAGTGTCCGTCATCTTGTCGAGAAGCTTTGCTTTCCCCGCACTTTGAGGAACTGATCCTTGTCACTGCAACCATAAACATGATGGTGATCAAGGAAACCCGGGGCGTAGTCGGCTTGTAATAACCCGAACGCAAAAAATCCCACGAATCAAACGATCAACACGTTACGATTATAAATAACACAGTCCGAAATTCGATGAAGGATATAATTATAATCCTTCAAGTTAGTTGAAAGGCGTCCATTGTAATGAAGCTCTTTTTCTACTTTACTGCTATATTTACAGCGGTTGCGTATACCAGCGCCTCGAACAAGTCCAAGCCATGGGAGAAGTACATTCTCAGTCCTACCAGCCGTAACCCAGCGCCGGTTGGAGTCCATTCTGTAGTCGGCGATGCGGTGGTAAAGGCTGATAAGAATGGTGCCCATGTCCTCAAGATGCACGCCGGTTCACGTGTCTCTATGGACTTTGGTGTTGAAGTTGGCGGACATGTCTCATTCAACGTCGAGACAAAATCGAAAATACCGCTTTCTCTCGCCTTTTCTGAGTCCCCAGCTTTTGTTCGTAACATCAGCGATGACACTGGATCTACACCTTCCATGGATTGGGATCAAGCCATGGAGGTGTCTCTGAGCGGCAATATGAGGAGTCCTGTATACTATCAGACTCCTCCAGAGCGTTTCCGCGGCGGTTTCCGGTTCCTCACCTTCAATGCCCTTGAAGATGTTGTTGTTTCCAACATCACCTGTCAGATCGGCTTCGCACCCAACATGCAAGATCTTCGTGCCGGAAATGGCTACTTTTATACTGCCGACGACGGCTCAGAGCTTCTCAATAAGATCTGGTACGCGGGTGCCTATACGACGCTAACCAACATTGTTCCAACCAATACTGGACGTTGGCTTCCTCAGGTACGACCTGGTTGGGCGTACAATAACACTCTTGGAGTCGCGTCGCCAGCTCTGGTCGATGGAGCAAAGAGAGACAGAGCAATTTGGCCTGGTGATCTGGGGATCTGTGGTCCAATTGCAATGAAGGCTTTTGGTGTTCACGGCAGGCAGGCTGTGGTGAACAGCCTTGAGACACTCTTTTACTACCAGAATGCGTCAACAGGTCAATTTCCATTTGCAGGTCCTGCCACAGGAAGCTTCAGAAATGGTGCCAAGAGTGACACCTATCACACTTGGAGCTTGATTAGTATGTACGACTATGCCATTTTCGCAAACGACAAGGCTTGGCTAAAGCTGCACTGGAGAAACATTACTCGCGGTGTTGAATACATCACCGACAGGCTGGATGGAGAGACCGGTTTGCAGCAGCAGGAGTGGAAAAATGATTGGGCTCGTGGAAATACTGGAGGCTTCAACTCGGCTCTCAATGCTCTTGATTATCATGCACTTGTATCATTAGCAACCCTGGCAGATGATAAGAGCCAAGCAAAGTCGTGGCGCGCGGCTGCGGCTAAGCTCAAGACGCACTATAACCTGCTCCTCTGGGACGAGGTAGCAGGTCTCTACAGGGACAACACCGAAAGCAATCTCCATGCGCAAGATGGAAACTCGCTCGCCCTTCTCTACAACTTGACCGACACTAAGTCACAACGCAACGCCATCAGCAAAGGCCTCGAGCGAAACTGGAACTCGATTGGCCCTGTGACGCCAGAGCTGAAAGACACCATCTCGCCCTTTATCTCGTCTATCGAGCTCCTCGCGCATCTACACGGCGCCGAGAACCCGACGCGTGCTCTAGCTCTTCTCCGGCGTCTCTGGGGCTACATGGTAGAAGGCAGCCCAGAAACCATGACCGGCTCGACACTAATCGAAGGAATGTCAGCCAATGGCAGCTTGTACTATCGTTCAGAAGCCGGTTACAGGTATGATGCGTCATACACTAGCCATGCCCATTGTTGGAGTGCGGGTCCGACGACAGCATTGATCACGGGTATCTTAGGCCTGCGGATCACCGAGCTAGGTGGGAAAAGATGGGAGCTAAAGCCTCAGCTGGGAGATCTTAGAAGCGTCAGGGGAGGCTTTGAAACGGCTCTAGGCTGGTTCGAGGCCAAGGTCCAAGTTCTAGACGGTGGCCGGCTCGATATTAACCTGAAAGCGCCAACTGGAACTCGAGGAACTGTCTTCTTTCCTAGTCTAGACAAAGAGGTCTTCGTCAATGCAAGGAGGTACAAGGGGCTCAGGACGGCGGTGGTGGACTTGTAAGCTAGATAAGGGGACAAGTGTTGGTTGATATTCCCGGGCCGCGCGGGTGTTTCGGGACGATTAATGCTAGTGGTGGTAAGGAAGAGAAAAGTCTGGACTTGAGAAGAAATTAGATCACTTCGGTAAGCAAAAGTTTGGACTATGGACATTGGCTAGTTACCTTAGCCCGTGGTATCCGTACCAATCATACATGTCCCTATATCCGTAGGAGAGGGGAGAATGCAACATAATATTGATTACTGCAAAGTCATCTTGACAAACATTTTCACGAACCCTGAAAAATGGCAGGATATAATTGAGACATCCGGAGTGACTGTGAACAGAAGTTCTTGCTATGTAACACAATGGCCAACCCTCACTCGAGCTAACTCCTCGACTCCTCCTTGTCCTGCGTTACGAGCATCAAGATTGTTAGCGTATAAGGCCATCGGCGCCAGTAATATACTCCGCACTAGCCTGATCCCCCGCATAATACCACTGTTGTCTGCAACCGAAGAAGCTTGGATTAAAGACTAGATGAACCGATTCAACGCTATCATGCAAGCCACAAAAGCCGGTGCAACCGTCAGAACGAAATGGCTGCCAGGGCCAGGGACATGTTTTAGGCCGCTCCAGCAGGTGCATTAATCTTGTAACCTCGGAACGAGAGAGGGGTTCGTCTTTATTACCGAGAAGCGAGCAGATCGATAGGCGAGTGGGCGTTGATTACGTTTAACGGTTCAAGACCATGATCTCGTTATTGACAGATTACTCAGTATTCATTTTTCAACCCCAGAACGACACGTAATTGTCTCCAACTGTATGAAACAGATGACCCCATCAAGACTTGCAACCTTCCAGTTTGGTCGTTACTCGGAAGGAGTCTCAAACGATCCAAACCTGAATGCATCGGAGCGATTACTTGGCAAAAGGGGTCGCAGTTCTCTCGGAGAGAGACAACAGCCACGAATAGATTACCCCCGCCATCTCGTGGGACCCCAGCTGTTTGTGGCGGCCCTACCAGAAAAAACGCCAAACCAACCGGATCATGGCGGGTGAGAGACGGTTTTAAATATCGACTGCTGTAGACCTACCTACCTTGACTCGATATTGCTTACATGCATGAAGCAAGGGTCTCGGTCTCTCATAAAAGAAAAGAAAAGAGATGACGAGTCCAAGCAGGATCATGCGTTGTTTCGGTCCGACGGGAGAGCTCCCCTGGAGCTAAGGCTGCTGCTACTGTCTATCTGAAAGCGACTACGGCTTAGACCCGCCTAATTTATCTCAATCGAGTAAGGCCAGGTTAATCCTTTGGATCGACGTCGTATCCCTTCAAGTCAGCCTGCCAACTGTGCGCCACCACGCGATAGGCGCACTTAGGCCCGTTTCCCAACACCAGCACACGCTATCTATGTGCCTTTTGATTGCTTTACTTACCAATAATGGGTATTCTATCCTCTCCAAGACTCCAAGACGTGCCTTTGATCCACTCAGCTGAAGCAGGTCCCATTACCCCAAAATCACACCGGGTTTAGCATTTCCGCTGACCCTCTCTTCCGACGAATTACCTTCCCATCTCGTATATGTTCTTTGTAATCTCTCCATTGTTTAAACTTTGCCAAGATCTGCAACCCTCGGGGATGACCGTGCGGACGCCGAATCTTTCGACACTATACCAGCCTAGGTAGCTAGGGTTCCCCTGACATATTGTTCCCGTTAGTCAATGAAAAGAAACCGAGGCAAGATGTTGTAAAGTTTCTTTCTCTTTATATCCTGCCGAGCCCCCCATAAAAAACGCCCTTCGCATCACCCTGGTGTTGGCACAGTCCCGTACCGGGCTCAAGCATCGACAACGATACGGACAACCTCGCTTACACTCGCAATGGCGTCAGCACCGTCAGGGGAGGCCGTCCTGGTAGGTTCCATCTATCCCTACACAGCCCAAGACCTCACTCAGGCTTACTTGTAGACAGGTGGTCATCTTCGTTCTCCTGGGCATCACAACCGTCCTAATCGGCGCGCGGATATATCTTCGCGTTCAGATGCAAAAGCGCAGACTCCTTGCCAGCGACATGCTCATGGTGGCAGCGTGGTTATGCGGATTCATATTCGCGAGTCTCGAGGTTGTACTCTTCAAAGAAAAGGCTTCCAAGCCCGACCTTAATTTCAATCTGAGCAATTATGACGAAAGCTCAGAACAACTAGTCTATGTATCAAAGGTATAACCCCTTTCAGTCTCTTCCCGTTTCCCAATCTATCGTATCCTCTCAAAGTATTGACCTTTTTTCTCCAGGTCTTGTGGGCAAACGTCTTTCCCTTCTTTACGACTTTATACCTCTGCAAGGCCTCGCTACTTGCAGTCTACCTCCAGCTTTTCCCAACCCACATGAGAACACGTAGAATTTGGCTTTGGGTTCTCATTGTCTATTGTATAATCGCCTACATCATTTCAGTTGCAGTGCAGCTCTTCCTCTGTTGGCCCATGTCAAGAAACTGGCAAGTATCACGGTCACGGCCAAGGAGTTCTCAGCTAACCCCCGCAGGGCAACTGGTGGTCCAGAAGGCCGTTGTACCTATGAACAGACTGCCACTATATTCCAGATTGCTTGGACCTTGCACTTCGTTGGCAGCCTTGCACGTACGAAACCGCTCCCCCTATTAGCAACTGAGCACCGCTGACTATATACTTCTAGTTTTTATTACTCCCTGGTTAATCGTCTATAACCTGAATATGCGGCGAGCAATGAAATTTGGTGTTTACGGCGCATTCCTGATTGGCATCTTTGACATGGCTTTTTCCTTAACGCGTTTTCTAGTAGTGCAGATGTCTAGGGAAGGTGACTTTATATCAATGACCACTATCAGTAAGCTCACCACACATACAATATGTTTCCTGTCTTGAGAATCTTTCTAACCATTCTGCAACAGAACTGTGGACTATGCTCGATGTCTACATTGGTCTGATTGTCACCTGCCTACCATCACTACGACCGCTTCTTCGACGAAACAAAAACAAATCTTCAGACAAATATAGCTACGATCAGAAGACCAGACAGGCAAGGTCTACAATCGTCCGACGACCCGGCGAGAACGGTTTCGAGGAGATCGACGATCAAATACTTTGTGACGGAGACGAAGAATCCAGCGTCGTGATGCATCGAACTCCGAGCTCGGCAGATATTGTACTACATTCGTGGAGTGACAAAAGGAGTAACAAGAGTGACGTGGAGTTGGTCAACATCAGGGCAGAGGTGCCTGACAGAAAATGAATGTGTCAATGAACGAACGAGGATAATATTGAATACCCAAATCAACAAGATTAATTTTTCCCTACTGGGTTAAGATTCATATTTAGAAATGGCGGGTCGATATCGTAACCAATGCATCTCATAGAAGTAGTAATTACAGGCTGCATGAGTAGAGGAATTAGACGGTCTTACCAGTCTGATTCGTCTACCTCAGGTGCTACACTGTCACATATGGTGGCATTTAGCCTCACGGATATAAAGTGACGGAATATCCGGATTTGGCCGCGAGAGCTCTAAGGCTATTTGTCTATTACGACATTCCGCCAAGTGTGTGTGTCACGGCAGATGGATAATGGAAGAGGCTGATGTGATCTGATCAGCAACGTAATCATACGGCAATAGCAACAAACGATCTCCATTGATAAACAGGAAAGTTTTGAAATACCTGAGATTGACTTGGCCATTCCAAACTTGTCAATTGAGCACGATGTTCGATATTGTCTCTTGATTCGTCAATGGCTCCCACTTTTTGGACCACCAAGAGTGATGCCAAGCCCAAGGATAAGGATACACATAAAGTTACGGGACCAATTAAGGTTATTTCTATCTGAGCCTGCTTCGAAAAGGGCCCAGAACATCGATGTAATCGCGTGCTTGGCAAGCGGATCAATGACGTTGGATGCTGGGAGTTGGTCATTGTACGACATGATGCAATTCAGACATCCCAAACTGCCTTATATAGTGACAAGAACTGGTTAAAATTCTCCAGTGTAGCTCAGCATCTGGATAAAGCTGCCTCTGGGATATACCATCTCTATATGTCTAGTGTTGGTTGACAATATTCGCCCGCCGAGCTCTCCTGGACCAAATTACCCCTTCATCGTCGTCAGCTTCATCATGGCCGCCCTCCAGCAATACGACTGAATCCTTGCCATCACCACCATCGCCTTCTGTGGTAGTAGTTTCGGCAATGGAGCCAACGATGTCGCCAACGCCTATGCCACTTCAGTGGCCGCACGCAGTCTCACCATGCCTCAAGTGGGCTTCCTGAGCATGATAACAGAGTTCGTTGGCGCTGTCGCTTTGGGAAGCCGAGTCACTGGTACCATAAAGAATAACATCATCGACCTTGATCGTTTTACAAGCAGCCCTTCTGTGCTTATGTTGGTAATGGGCTGCACCGAGGTTGCCTCTGCCGCTTGGCTTCTCACGGCCACCAAGATGGGATTCCCAGTATCTACTACCCAGACTGTGGTTGGCGCTCTTGTTGGAGCTGGTATAGCTTCACAGGCCCAGGTCAGCTGGAGCTGGACTGGTGGTAGTGTCTCTCAAGTTGCCGCCTCTTGGGGTATTGCACCTCTTCTATCAGGCTGCTTCTCTGCTATCCTCTTTGGCACCCTCAAGTTCTTTATTCTGGAACGCAACAACTCTTTCGAAAAGGCCCTTCGTGCCATCCCGATCTACTTGGCCTTTACTGGCGCTGTGCTCGCGCTGTTCATCACTATTGAGGCACCTAGTGCGCCCTCGCTTGAGGAGCTCGGTGCAGGCACCGCCATTGGAATTATTCTTGGGGTGTTTTTCGGTGTTCTACTCATCGCATACGTCTTCTTTGTTCCTTACTTCCACCGCGTTGTCGTGAAGAACGATCCTCAAGTTCGCCCGTGGCACATTCCTTTGGGACCTTTGCTCTACCGCGAGAATCCCCCTCTATATTTTCCAGGAAAGGGTAACTCGATAGTCCTCGACTACTATGAGTCCGCCCATGGTGCTGATGAGAAAGACGATAATATCTACGATTAGAAGCCGGAGCCCTTAAAGGAGAGCCAAGACTCACCCGACTCTCCTGACCAGAGGCGCATTTCTGACAGCCACAACCATAACGGTCATGTATCTGAAAACGACACGGCTACTATCTCAGGTGCCCAGAACCCTACTACGCTGGAAGAGCTTGAGAGAGGAAAGATGTCAAGTCGACGCCGGGCTCGTCATGTTGAGCCTGAAGAACGCTGGCTTGAGCCCGTCCGTCACTTGCCCATCTACCACCCGCAAAGAGTCACCAACCTCACCAAATATTTCTTCCTACAGGGTGTCACACGTGACTGTGTCACCCACGCATCCCAGGCGCTGGCCGATGTTCACAGGAAGGCCAAGCGTTATGACAACCGTGTCGAGCACTTGTGGACCTATGCCCAAGTTGCCTCTGCTATGATGATGTCTATAGCCCATGGCTCTAACGATGTTGCCAACGCCGTCGGTCCCTGGGTTGCAGTATATCAGACCTTCCGCACAGGGGAGGTCTCGGAGGACTCTGATACACCCATATGGATCCTCATCATCGCAGGTTTTCTCCTTGGTGCGGGCTTTTGGTTTATGGGTCATCACATCATCAAGGCGCTGGGCAACAAGATCACACAGCTTTCTCCTACACGAGGCTACGCAATGGAACTTGGTGCAGCTATTACTGTTCTGCTTGCATCCAGACTTGGTCTTCCTGTCTCAACAACTCAGTGTCTTACGGGAGCCGTTGTTGGAGTTGCTCTTATGAACGGTGACCTGGGCGCTGTCAACTGGCGCCAGTTGATCTGGATCTTCGGTGGCTGGGTTTTAACTCTACCTTCAGCTGGTCTCATCTCTGGTCTTCTTACTATTATGGCGCTCAATGCTCCTCAGTTCGGCTGATGATTACCGACCCTGATATTTAGTCAAGAATTTCTGGTGGCGCCCTCTGATTCATCTTCTGAACTCCGCTAAATAATGTTTCTTTTTTAATCTTTCCACCTGGTACTATCTAGACTAAGGAATAATAGATTTTACTTTTACTCTTACTGCTCTCCAAATTTTCTACTTACGATTTTCTTTCATCCTCTGACAGAACAACCTCTCAAAAACCTGTAGATCTTAATGATAGTACTGCTCAGACTAGTTTCTCTAGCCATCCTCGTCTTCAGAACTTGAGGCCCAGAGTATATCACGAGTATTTTGGCTTTGGCTTATCTCAGTCTCTCCCGGAAGGTCGCTATCGAACTCTTCGCTCCCTTCTCGCTCAACCGTTTGTGCCTGATTCGAGTGGCCTGTAGCTCCTTGAGAAGACCCCCCAATAGCATGTAGTTGAGCTCTAGCATTGGTGAAACTAGATGATGTGTTGTTCAGGGCGTTCGCCGAGTGCCCAGATCGAGTCGCAGATTCTAGCTCTTCCTGACATGTCTTCAAGCATTCGATATATTCTTCAACCGATTCCTTGTGGATAGTATGCGGGCAGTTCTTGTCAAAAACCTTCATTTTGTTTAGTGAGATCCATTCGGCTTTGCACAAGTGCGGAAAATCTTCTTCCTCTCTAAAAAGGAGGCATGGAAGCATCCGTCTGTGGGCCAAGGGCCCGTTGTCTTCATAGCCTGGAGCCCATGGTCTGGGGCTCATGTCGGTCTTCTGAGTCCCGGCATAGCACTTGGGGATATTATCGCTTAGGCCTATATGTTGCAAAGTGGACGAAACTGGAACCTCACAAAAGGACCCCAGGGTACAATCATGATGGGCCAAAAGATCTTCCTTTTATCCACCCAGTAGGTGAGAATATCGCCGGGCTTTGAGTTGGCAATTTGCGGGTCGAGATCGCTGAATTTAGTAGGTTGCTTCCACTGATACGTCTTGGTTCTCTGGCGTCCTCGCTTTCTTTTACCTCCTCTGCCACGATTCGTAGTATCAGGCTCGGTGGATCGGCCGGTTGTAGATCGCGTAGGTCTCTCTTCCCGGCGAAGGCGTCTCGCTGGATGGCCGAAGGCCGTAGATACCGAGGTTGCTGAGGGAGCGCGCTGATCATCGACTCGTTGAATAGTCGGAAGGATGTCTTGGTCGTCCGTAGTCGGAAACTCATCGTGGCTCGTGTTGCGTTCTGGCGTTGGGTCTTCTGTGCTGTCACAGCATCTCGCAGCACCGACGGGCTCCTCGCTTGACTGTATATCAACGACTTGTGACTCGCAATTACCATGATGCGACGGAGAACTTCGGGTTGGTGTCAGCATCGAGCCTGTCTGAAGATGATCATGTCCAGGTAATGGCTCGCCCACGGACGGAGGCGATAGTGGATAAATGGTTTGGAAGGCATTGGCAAGCTGATCGTTGGCTCTTTGAAGTTGCTGTTTGTAGGTTTCTTCATCTCTCTTGGTCTCTCTCTCTAGCTTGGCTTGCTCAAGGACCAACTCTTTGATGGGTCTGGCATTGACGTTTCCCTGGGTATCGGCCCGAACAAACTTCAAGTGGTCTTGGATCGACCGTTCAAGCTCCTCGAGCCGTTTTCGACGCGCGTCTTGCTGTGGCGGCGGTTGTATCTGGTTGAGGGTATTAATCCACTGATTTTAATTTTGGCGGAGAGTGTTGGCTATCTCGATGGGATCACTCATGGTGACGATACTGCGAGGTAGACATCAGATTGGCATCCGTGACGAGAAGAGCAAGATGCAGAAAAACAGCAGAAAGCAGATGTGCGGGGGACAACGACTACCCAGTTTCAAGAGCCCTTGTTCGTTTACCTGCGTCTAGCCACCCAACAACCTCTTCTTTTACTGTGTGTCCAATGAGGTCTTTTCTTGGCCAGGGATATGCTACACAGAGCATGACATGTTTGCTTTGTCTGAATATTGAGCCGACCAGTGACTGACTAACTGGCATGACCTGCTAATTGGAACCAGGCTGAGTGTAAAATTATATGTAAAGAAATCTTTATTGCCTCTCTTTCGTCAATTTACTCCTAGCTTGTTAAGCTGTTATCAAGAAGCTATAGACTCTATTCTGTTACACTGAACTTGGCATCTGACTTAGTCGCCCTGAAGCGTGACAGGGATTCTAGCAAATGGAAGGCAAGGATGTTGCTTTTCAACCAGTCACAGTATGATTGGTCCAGTCAAAGGCCACTCCGGCTTTTGTTATCGATACGCTGTCTTTCATCGCACAACCACGCAGCAGTCCAAAAGCTCATATCACGCTGCACAAGGATTTGTACTAAGATACAAGAAATCTTATTCTAGCATATGAGCCTACTTATTTCTAGCTTCTACTTTAAACTCACTTGGGAGCAAGATGGTCAATAGATCCAAAAGGGTCAGCCAGAATCTGATCGGAAAGCTCCCGGAAGATCTTATCATAAGCTTCGACCTTTCCATATAACCCTCCAAACTTTGCATCCAGCCCAGCCTGCATGCCACCCCCAACATGAATACCAACCTTCTTACGCCACGCAGCAGTCTTGGGGATGAATTGCTCCATCGCTGCTCTAAAGAAAGCCTTCTCACGACCTCCAGCAACCTTGCATGATGGATGAATATCCAGTGCGGTTTTCATCACGTCGGGATGCCAGTATACATGAGAGAGCGTCTTTCCCCATGTCCCAGAAACGAAATCTTGGAACTCGCCGCTGTGACGCGCAAGATCAACTTCGGTAATGATGTCTCGCACCAATACATCAGTATCGGTCGAGTCAGGCGGCAAGCCGATGAGCATGAGATCGTTGCCGTAGCCAGTGAGAATCTGTTTCTCTTTGACGAGTCCGCTGCGCATCAAGGCCGTCAGAGTGATCTGGATATCCACTCGCTCTCTCTCTGCCGTCCCCAAGGCCCTCATTGTCTCGGGAATAGCATCGAGAAGGTCTTTGGCAGATAGCTCAAGATGAACAAGAGGGATACCCAAGTAGTCCGCGAGCTCTTGGGCTTCTTCGTGCTCGTTGCCCCAGGGTGAGCCAGCACTGTAAGCTGTCACCTTAAGACCCGCGCGAACAGCGAAAGTAGTGACAGCACCCGAGTCGATACCGCCCGAGAGGAGAGAGGCAACCTCTTGGTTGGGGTCGGTGATCTCAGAGATGGCGTTTTGTACAGCCGAGACAAAGGCGGATCCTGCCTCCTCGTAGTCTTTAATGCGAGGGCTCAAGGCAGAAAAGAGAGGGTCTTGTTGCTCTTGGGTACTCAAAAGCCAGCCATGATCACCATGCTTGAGCTCAAAGTAGGTATGAGCGGGCAGTTGGGATATACCGTGGAAGCTAGTGGTGTTATCTCGGTTGATGACAGTGGGATTGACGAATCCAACTGGCATCTCCCACTGCGAGCGGGCAATGTTGAGCATGAAAGGATTGCTGCTGATAGCCCATGCCCAGGTAGTAGTGTTGTTTATGGCATACAGCGGTGGGTTATTCATGGCTGCAGTTTGGAACCGGACAAGGTCATCGTTGACTTGGATTGAGGTGGCCCATTGAGGGAGTGCTTTAGATCCAGCAGCCTGGTCAGACCAGGTATATGCACCAGAGGTCAAAGCGGCGCCTTGGCCATAGACTTTAACCCCGTGAGGAGTGATGTGCTGGAGGGCTTTTGCAAGAGATGCAATCTCCAGATTGCTCACCAGTATCCAAGACGGAACAGGCTGCACAGCAGAGCTTAGGGTACCATTGGATGCTGACACAGTCATATTGGATAGGTTGTATGTATTGATAGGCTTGGTAACGTTCAGCTTGGATGAGAATGAGTGTAACAATTATAGGATGTGGTAGGCCTCAGCTCCCGTTGATGGTAAAGCGGCATATATACTTGCTCGAAAGCAGGTTGAGCCAAGCAAATTTGACACAAAGGGCTAACAAAGCCGTAGATGATCACTGAGCGATTTTGAGTCCCTAGATTGTACGCAAAGTCTTAGACAACTTGTGTGATTGTATCTTCCACGTTGGGCAAGATCACCTATCGCCAGAAAGTCAAGGCATTATCCTCTAGAGGCGTCACTATTCACAACACGCCCCCAAACAATTGCCGCGCTTTTGTGATCGTTCACATATCGCTAGTCAAGTATATTCTGCACCTGAATTGTAAACTTGGCAGGCAACATTCTATTGGTTCCATTTATGCATGCAAGGTAAACTACTACCCCAGTAAGCTCTCAGGGGCTGCAACAATGCTTGTATACTCCTTCAAATAGCAACCCGGACTACAACATTCGGAGTTCCGCTTCCTTCGCCGGTCCGGCCCAAATGAAACCTAAAGATTGCGAAATAATTAAAAGTGGACGCGGCTGACAAATTGTTAATTCTATTCCTAGGCAACGCATTGCCTATCCCTCGTTGTCTGCGGTGGAGAAGGCGGAATTCCTCCTCCGTCACGGCAGAGAACCATATTCTCTCCCGAAATTGGAATCATGTGCCGAAATAGAAAGGATCATCTCTGTCTAATCATTTGGGGGTTTTCTCCCTTTATTTACTCCACTCAGTTGTTCAACTGGTGGCTGGAAACGAGAATGTGGAAATGCGGTCTACTCTACCGAGGCAGCCAACTGCGAAGACTTTGTATCCCTAACCTACCTATATCTTGTCAAAATCTGTGTTTAGACACTACATCTTGACAAATAATTGACTTTCAATTTATATGCCAACTGAAATCTCAAGTACCATCACCATGACTGCCTCCGCGTCAAGCGACAAACCTGCTGGGCAATTCGACAACAACACTCCAGATTCCTCGCAGCATGACGCATGTGACCCAGGTCCTCCTCCTGATGGTGGCTTCCAAGCATGGTCCCAAACTGTCGTGGCTCACCTGGTCATGTTCAACTCGTGGGGATACATCAACTCTTTCGGTTTCTTTCAGTCCTACTACGTCTCAACGCTAAACGTGTCTCCCTCGGCCATCTCGTGGGTTGGCTCTGTTCAAATCTTCCTCATATTCTTTGTTGGCGCTTTTTCTGGTCGGGCAACAGATGCTGGTCATTACAAAAAGGTCCTGGTTGTTGGTATCTTTCTTCAGCTGGTCGGAGTTTTTATGACTTCTCTATCGACGAAATACTGGCAATTGTTTCTATCACAAGGAATATGCACAGGAATCGGAGATGGACTGACCTTTTGTCCAACCATTGCGCTCCTAGCGACCTATTTTGTCAAGAAAAGGTCCATGGCCATAGCTATCAACGCTTCGGGTGCTGGAAGTGGAGGTATTGTCTTCCCATTAATTGCCCAACAGCTACTCCCAAAGATTGGCTTTGGTTGGACCGTCAGAGTAATGGGCTTTGTTATGCTGTTCAACACGGTCATTATTCTACTTCTAGCAAGAACTCGGCTTCCTCCCCGGAAATTGGGGCCAATTGTTGAATGGTCCAGTTTCAAGGAAATTCCCTACGCGTTATTCAGCGTCGGTATGTTTCTTTGCTTTTGGGCAATATTCCTAGCTTTTTACTACGTGAGTGCTTGCATATGCTAGCTGTTTTGAGAGCTAACACTTTACAGGTGCCTACTTATGGCCGAACGGTAATGGGCGTCTCGTCAACCACCTCATTGACACTTTTGCTGGTGATGAATGCGGTCGGTATACCAGCACGTATACTTCTGGCTGTTTTATCAGATAGGTTCATTGGACCAATGCGGACTCTCATTCTAACCACATTTTTCTCGGGTCTTCTCCTGTACTGCTGGGTGTCTGTCACATCCGAAGGCCGGCTTTTCGCCTTTTGTATCTTCTATGGATCATTTGCTGGTGGTGTTCAGAGTGTTTTCCCAGCGGCCTGCTCCTCGCTCACAACGGATCTGAACAAGATGGGAGTTCGCACGGGAATGGTATTCACAATTGTCTCGGTTGCTTGTCTCACAGGCCCTCCCCTAGCTGGAGCTCTCATTGAGAGAAAGGATGGGGACTTTCTGTACGCTCAAGTCTTTGGAGGATCTGTGCTGATGGGGGGAACATTAATTCTGGTGGCTGTGGCCATTGCGAACGGCACATTGTCCTCGTCTCGTTTCCGTAAATAGAACCAACCAAGTTGCATTCAGTGGAGCGATTAAATGACACCCGTAACTCCTCAAAGCGTTTTGTTCGATAGACCCTAGTTGACTACTTAGACAATGATAACAATATTCCCTTCTCAAGTGCCTGCGCAACGCTCCTTTCGGACCTTGACTGGGATCAAGACAGGAGGCATGACGACGTCGACAGGTTCGACGCGTCAATTTCCGCAAGCTACTAATTACAACGGATAACATCCCTTGGCAGGGTATCATACAGAGGGCGGAAACAAAATTCACACTACAGGCCACGCGGATGAGGCTCGCATACCCGTCCAGCCTAAATATAGGTTGATGCAACTTACCTCGGTAGCTTGGCATCCCTCGAGACCCTGGCTACTCCTAGTTCCCGTTCTTCCAAGATTCTGATCCATCACATATCATAGCGCGGTACAATGCGTATGACAGCCAATACTGGAGACACTCCTATAGATACATCTCATGCAACACATGCCGGAATCTGGAGGGTGGGACCCTTCACCACTCGTTTTCTTACGGATATTCCAGGATTCTCCTTAGCGCCCGCTGGTGATGTTATCCGTCTAGCTTACAGACCACGACTAACCTGGCAGCTCAAATTTTGAGGCCTTACAAAGACGAGAATACCGAGACTTGGATCGGATTGGGTCATTACCGGGGACGATTGCAACTCTCTGACACGGCAGCAGATGCGTGTGATGGGTTATCCCCCACGAACTGGAACTAGGGACCTTCGAATAATACAACGTCGTAGTGCATCTTAACCTGAGTCATTGAACCATCACGGTACTGCAAGAATGCAACCAAGAGCGGCTCATAGCGCTGCAGAATTTGCATGCCGCCTCAAGCTGTCGTATGCTGAAACGGCGCCTGGACAAGATCACGGTTAATATTTCCCATGACTAGCCGTCCTCGATGCCAGCTTCAAACATTACGATATACATATATACCAAGTGCTCGCTCCATTACCACATTAATTCACTATCCAGTTTTAACCTCATTCAACATCTTCATCATTATTACTTCTATCAATCAACATTTCATTCACAATGAGCTCTTCGTACTTCGCAGACTTATACAAGGATGTGCCCAAGGCAAGCCTGGGCACCATCAAGTTTGCGAGCCTGTTTGACAAAGACCCAAACGCTGTGAAAGCTTTACTCGAAGCTTGTGAAACAGATGGGTTCTTTTATCTGGACCTTCAGGCAACAGGCTCTGAGAAGTTCTGGAGGGACTTGAATGAGATTGACCAAGTCACTAAAGTTTGGTTCTCCCAACCGAATGAAGTCAAGCTCCAGACTCCGACTGTATCTCTTGCCCATGGGTGAGTTATCCCTGGCTTTCACGATTATCCAATAGTAGCTCACAGAATCTAGGTTCAAGGCTTTAGGCAACCAATCAGGGTCAGTTGAAGGTCACCATGACGGCTTCGAGGCTCTAAAGGTACGTACCAGAGACCAAGATGATCCGAGTATGTCACTGACTCTTTAGATCGGACGCCACGAACTTACTGGACGGTGGGCATTGGCACCAGTCGTTCAAGACAACCTCCGGCTTTTTGATCAGTTCACTGCCTCTTGTCACTTCATCCTCAAGCTTCTTCTCGACTGTCTCTCTGACGGACTCGAGCTCAAGGGCGAAGCTTGTCTCGACACCACCCACCGGGATGACAGTCGGTCCAAGAGCACCCTGTATTTTCTCCACTACCCCCCTGGAAGCCAAGACCTCAAGAATGTTGGACAGAACATGCACACGGATATTGGTACCCTGACTTTGCTCTTTGCTCCACAATGGGGGCTGCAAGTCTTTTCCCCGTCACATGAGGCATGGGAGTATGTGGAACCACGACCTGGCCATGCCATTGTCAATGTTGGTGACACCCTGCGATTCCTCTCAAACAAGAGGTTCAAATCCGCGTTGCATCGCGTGCTGCCCCTTGGAGGTGTTCAACAGGAGGACCGTTACTCTATCTCCTACTTCCTACGGGCTTCTGACTCAACTGAGTTCAAGGATAGTAATGAGGAGGAGTCTGATGCCAAGCAGTGGTATCTGAGAAAGTATGAGATGTACGAAATGCCTCATGCTATCCAAAAGCAGCAGACTGTTCTTTCTGGAGGCATGGCACAGGAGCTCCGGGCGTCTTTTTGATTCACATGATCGTTTAGCTTGGGATTGGTCTTTGTCTTTGCAGTCTAGTTGAAAGTCTTTGTTCTGTCTCTACCGATTAAACTATAAGTAAACGCACTCTTTCATTCTTTACATAAACTCGTTGCATTGTAGTCAAACTTCTTGTGGACTTGATGAAATGCCTAGGCATCTTTAGCTCCATGTTGAGCTAGGCCTTGGGCTCCCAGGGAACTTGAAGTTGTATCCATCCTCTGCCGTAGTCTGCCTTGCTATAGTAACACTTGATATCTCATTCAAAAGATCAACAACGCGTGTCGTATACCGAACGGCTATTGCACGAACCGGGTGGGATAGAGCGCAGCCATACTAAGCGCTTACACTCTGACCAGAGCTAATCGAATCCATGCTCGTTGCATCTCAAGATGAAGGATGACCCCCAACTGACATGCAGCAAGGATGCTCTAATTTAATAGCGCAGTGTTTCATTGCATCTTGGTCTCATGTACGTCGTGCATTCAAACTATTGGCCATGTTCGGTTCGGACGTCTCTGACTCGGGGGCACCGGGATTTCCTCTATGTAGCACTCGGCAGAAACCTGTCCCACCACGTAAGGACGTACGTAACCGGAGACCGTTGAAGAAACAACAAGAAATTCGAGACATGATAGATTTTTAATATTGTCCCGTAACTCCGAAGTGTAACGCCGGCTTCGGGTAGTCAAGGTTGAGGCTTCTGCGGTTTGAGATCGGCTGTAACATTTTCAACTTGAGGAAGGTCACGGCTCATATCTCCTTTACAGTAATGATATACAAGCCTGACACTTCCTATATCGTTCCTTGGTACATAAAGTGGAAATTACTATTTAAACACTCGGAAAGTGAATCGACTTGGTACAAGTAATCTCTACGTTTACGCAATTCTTCATCGACTTACAACCACATTTTCCAATTCAACATCTGAAATTATTCAAAATGACTACTAAGACCTTTGAAAATACTTCTGCTGTGGAACAAGCCAACCTCCACACACTCAACTTTGTTTCTCTCCTGAACAAGGACGAAAAGTCACTTGCAACCCTGCTATCTGCTTGCGAGAATCATGGCTTCTTCTATCTTGACCTTCAAAACTGGGACTCTGGGGCAATGCTCAAGAAGTACGAAACTGCTGGCCAGATTATGAAACAGTGGTTCGAGCAGCCGCAGGAGGAAAAACTGAAGACTGAGACCCTCTCGGACGCTCATGGGTAGGTTTCTCATAACAGCATGTCTAGATAGGTCTGAGCTGACAGTTAAAGATATAAACCTACTGGTGTACAGTCTGGGGTTAACGAGAACACACGCGATGGATTTGAAGCTTTGAGGGTAAGTCAAGCCCAAGGTTCATCATTTGCGGTGAAATAACCAAGTTCAATCCAGATTAGCCGTGTCCACCTCCTCAACAACAGCCATCTCCCTGGAGTTGTTGTCGAAAATCTGGACTTGTTCAAAGATTTTCAAACCTCGGCTCATTTTGTCTTAAAGACGCTGCTCACACGTCTTTCTGATGCCGTTGGCCTAAAGGGAAAGGAGCGGTTTGAAGAGTATCACCCAAATGACATGGCTTCCAAGAGCACTCTGTTTTTTTTGCACCACCCTGTCACTGATTCTCTACAAGACAAGACGGGTCGAGGCCACAACGCTCACACTGATGTTGGGTCTTTCACTCTCCTCTTCAACGAGCAGCCTGGCCTTCAGGTTGTATCACCCACCACTAACGAGTGGGAGTACGTGACCCCAAAGCCTGGACATGCTATCATCAACGTTGCGGATACTCTTCGTTTCATGTCTGCAAGACGCTTTCGGTCTGCCATGCATCGTGTGCTTCCGCAAGGAGACAAGATGTCCCAGGACAGATATTCTACCGCATACTTCCTCCGGGCTGGAGACAATGTCGTGTTTCAAGGCATAAATGGACAGCCAGTCACGGCCGAGCAATGGTTTCTTAGCAAGTATCAGAGTTTCAACAAGAGCATGAAGGAGCAGCGCATGGATTCTATTGCTACTGGGGGAATGGAGAGGGATCTTGGTGTGGCCATCTGAGAGCTTCTGGACATGTAGTATCTGCAGCTCGATTTAGTGACGGAATAGAACAACTACTGTCTCTTCCTACTTTAAGATAGCTCATTTATCGAGGGGTCCGTGTCATAACCATGAGACTGTCTATCATACCTAACGGGGTCAACGCGTAGGAAATTCTTGTTCGTGATTTTGTCTGCTCGTCTCCCATATGCATGTAATGTCCCAATTCAACTATGGCGTCATTGATTCCCTGGATTTAATCAGCCTTGTCTCGTGAATCCACCTTCCTATAACTGAGAATAGAGGATGATCTCGCTTGGCAATAATGTCGGTTCGGACCGTGTGCGGAGAGTCCGCGCGAATTATATACAGTCATTTTTGCTGCAACGATCCACCATTGTACGGTAGTCGACATGTATCTTGCTCACCTCGAACTCTCAAAGCCGAAGCTACGCAGCCGCGTTCCTTTACAGAGCGCATATCAGGGTTTGCGTGGCATGTATCCACTATCCCCTACGCTAAAGATCTTTCCGCGATGAGCTGTCATTTCACATCAGGCCAAAGATGCATATGCATCTGATATGAATTGTTCCTTACACCCCTGTGGAGATATGCGTGTTATCTAGGGGTTGACCCTTGTTTCGGCACAAACCCTTAAGGACTTAGGATCGACAGCGGGCCTAAAGCTTACTCTTTTCTCGATCGATAGCCGCTGTACGTCTTGCGCAAGCAGAACCGAAGGTGGAGTAGCACCCCTAGAAACAAGGTCATGGAAGTGATAATGACTAGGAACATGAGAAAGCTGAGCAGGATTTGTAATGGCCGCTTTGAGAAGGTTGCTGTTGAATTCGTGTCTCATACCTTGTAACATACTAAAACAAGGAACCTTATGATACCTATCACTGTACAGCAGGACTTTGATTAACAATCATGTTGAGTTCTCGGTGGCAGAAATAACTCCGTGGTATTGTATTATTCATTGAAACGGCACTTGCATGCGGCAACAAAGGGATGTCTTGCTTGATTCGCATCTACTTCATGTTATCGGTCCCCAGTTGACCCAACTCTTCTTCTAATTTCATTCTCACTCTTCACTCTTCACTCTTCACAAGATATACAAATCATGGTTGCTTTGCCCGAGCCGTTTGCTTCTATTGAGCGAACCCCTCTATTGTTCAATCACCCTTCACCCCTTGACCCTTTACCACGTTTATCCAAGCATGTTCAAAATACCACCTCCTCTCCTGTCCAGATCTGGGTCAAGCGTGAAGACTGCTCGTCTGGAATTGGACTTGGCGGAAACAAGATCCGGAAGCTCGAGTATGTGTTTCCTTCGGCTTTGAACGATGGTTGTGATACAATTATCACCACCGGCGGCGTACAGAGCAATCATATGCGGCAAGTGACTGCTGTTGCCAACAAGCTGGGACTTAAACCAGTTCTAGTCCCTCAAGGCTCAACCAAACCTGATGCTGAGGCATACCATGTCGGCGGCAATGTCCAGGTCAATAGTATCCTGGGAGCCGAATACACAGCACCTGGCATTTCTCTTGAGGATGCAGCAAATCACGCTCGCTCCAAGGGCCAAAAGCCCTACATCATTGCCTCTGGTGCCTCATCTCACTTGTATGGTGGTCTTGGCTTTGCCCGGTGGGCTTTTGAAGTAGTGGAGCAGGAGGAAAAACTCGGAGTCTTCTTCGGTTCTGTCATTGTTCCTGTTGCTTCTGGAGGAACATTGGCTGGCATGATCGCTGGCTTCAAACTTGCAGACCATTCACAGTCTCCGTCGTCTACAGACACAGCCAAGAAGCCTCGAAAGAGAAACGTGATCGGTATCGATACATACAACAAGCCTGCTGGCGTTCTTGAAGCTGCAATTTTGGACATTGCCCAGAGAACCGCTCAGGTCATTGGGCTTGAAGAAGGATCTGTGAAGCCAGAGGACGTTGTTCTCGATACCAGGTACAACACTGGAACCCACTCGGGCTGGAGTGAGTTGGTAGCAGACGCTGTCAGGCTCTTGGGACGTACAGAGGGTATTGTGTCTGATCCCATATACTCAGGTCGCGCTTTGGGTGCCATCCTTGACAAGGCAAAGTTGGGTGAGTTTGAGGCGGGGGAGAATATGCTTTTCGTACACACTGGTGGGCAAGCAGCATTGGGTGCATTTCCAGCCATGACTTAGTTAGATAGTATGACAGACTTCAACGAGGATATTGCTACTTCTTTCTAATGACAGATCTATGAGTAACATGTTTTCCCATACTTAATGTCTCATTAGCGAGACGAGGTAATCCTATCTTCTTTTTAATCGAATAGCGTTATATAAACCAAGATGGGGCATGTATAGGGCAAACCGTTTGGTATAGGCTCTTGAACAAACTCATTTATCCAAAGGTTTGGGCGACCATACCATGCCCTTTCTATATTGACTACCATCCCATCGATATTATACTCTGATCCTCCTCCAGACTTTGGAGTCTGCGGCCCTAGTATAGATACCAAGTTTATAGAGAGGCTGATGAGGATGACTTGTCCGACAGCCGACTAGCCATCAGATTTAGAGCGCTTCCGGCTTTGAAGTACTCGATTTGCTCGCGAGTAAAAGTATGCTTAGCTTCTGTTTCCCAGTCTGTGCCGTCTTTCGAAGTTATTCTGAGTTTCACCGGCTTTCCAGGTGCCAGTTCCGTCAGTCCAATGATGCTGATACGATCTGAAGCCTTGATCTTATCATACGCGGCGTCGTCAGCAAACGTGAGTGCCAACATGCCCTGCTTCTTGAGGTTGGCCTCGTGGATACGCGCGAATGACCTAGCAATAATAGCGACGCCGCCGAGGTAACGAGGCTGTAGAGCAGCATGTTCGCGCGAGGAGCCCTCGCCATAGTTGTGATCTGCTACGACGACCCAGGGAAGTCCTCGTTTTTGGTAGTCTCTGGCTGTGTCCGGGACACCTCCGTGCTCTCCTGTAACTTGGTTTACCACCTTGTTGACCTCGTTGTTGTCTGAGTTGACAGCGCCAATGAGAGTATTGTTGGAAATATTCTCAAGATGGCCGCGGAAGCGCATCCATGGGCCAGCTGTGGTAATGTGGTCTGTTGTACATTTACCAACAGTCTTGATGAGGATGGGACAGTCGATAAAATCATGCCCAGACCAAGGACTGAATGGTGCTAGTCTTTGCAAGCGCTGGGAATCCGGCGATATTTGAACCGTCACGCACTTTCGCAACTGAGGATCGGCGGAGGGCGCCTCGTAAACGTGGTCTGTATTCTCGTACTCCTTGGAGGGGAGTGCTTCGCCGCTTGGTGGTTGGAACTGAAACTCTTGGCCCGACTCAGTGACGAGACTATCTTTTAGCGGATTGAAACCAAGGTCGTCAGAGAAGACCTTAGCCATGACCATATCAGGTGAAGAGAGGAATGCATGGGTAGCAGGATTTCCATCAAGACGGCCAGTGAAATTTCTGTTGTATGATGCCAGAATCGAGTTTGGTGTGCCCTTTCAAGTGTTAGCAGCGTGTTCCACTCATATAGCAAACAAGAATATCGAGATACCTTTTGAATATCGGTTCTGTCCCATGCACCACAGCACGGTCCACAGGCATTGGACAGGATCTTACTACCCAGACGCTCAAAGACATCAGTAACACCCTCGCGCCTGAGGGTCTGGTTAGTCTTCTCACTTCCGGGAGAGAGAAGTAGTGGCATCTTGGGCTTCAAGCCTGCATCAAGAGCTTGACGTGCTAGGCTGGCAGCGCGAGATAGGTCTTCAAAGGAAGAGTTGGTGCATGACCCAATCAGTCCTGCGGTAAGCTTCTCTGGCCACTGGTTGTTCTTAACGGCCTGGTCTAACTTAGAGATCGGTGTCGAAAGATCTGGCGTAAAAGGCCCGTTGATACGAGGTTCCAGCGTCGACAAGTCAATTTCAACAACATGATCATATTGTGCATCTGCGTCTGCTTGAAGCTCATGCTTGGCTACTTGAAGAGCTTCGGCCAGCTCGGGCCGTTGAGTTGCACGCAAATAGGCGGACATGGCTTCAGAATAGGGAAAGATTGACGTTGTTGCTCCGGTCTCAGCACCCATGTTGGTTATAGACGCCATTCCTGTAGCTGATATAGTTGCTGCTCCAGGGCCGAAATATTCGATGATGTTCCCAGTGCCGCCCTTGACTCCAAGGATTCCTGCAACTGCGCTAATCACATCTTGTCTCTTCAGTATTGTGTTGACCAGAGGTAATACATCACGCACCTTTTGGACTGGCCCAGCCGCTCAGTTGGCCCGTCAGTTTAACACCAATGATCTTAGGGGCTGTAATCTCCATTGGAAGCCCCGACATGACATCAACTGCATCTGCACCACCAACGCCTACAGCAATCATGCCCATACCTCCAGCATTTGGTGTGTGTGAATCAGTACCAATCAGCATGCCACCAGGAAAGGCATAATTCTCAAGGACAATTTGATGGATAATGCCTGCATTGGGCTTCCAAAAGCCCATATTGTAGCGTTGACAGGCGCTGGACATAAACTCATAGACCTCGCCATGGCTCGTAAGTGCACCTTCAAGGTCTTTTTGGCTGCCATCTCGTCCTACGATGAGATGGTCACAGTGGACTGTGGTAGGGACAGCAGTTTGGTCAAGTCCCGCCGTCATGAACTGGATGATTGCCATCTGCGCTGTGGCATCTTGACAAGCAACTCTCCGAGGCTTCAGTTTCAGTTGTGTTGTGCCTCGGATTACCTTTTCGTCTTGGTGACCATCAAGATGCGCAAGGAGAACCTTTTCAGCGTATGTGAGAGGGCGATCAAGGCTTAGTGGGGAGTTAGTAAATACGCAACTGGACAGACTGGTGCCCTTACATCTTTCGTAGCCGAGGGAGCTTGTCCAAGAAACCGACATAATCAACGCTGTGATCTGGTTCAAATCGACTCAAGGGTGCCTGTCCCCTCGATCCAGCCACCGTGGCCAGGGACCGAATGGCAGAGCCCGGGCGTACTGTACGGCTGGCTCTCAACATGGTGCTTGTGGTAAGAATGGAACAAGGTAGAGAGTCAGATCAGTAAAAGCCACTGGCAGAGTTACTATCATAATATGAGATGCCGAGGTTACTTGCAACTCCCACGACCAGTCGCGTCGATCGGATTGAAAATCAAATTAGAAGTGGAGCGTGCCTAATTAGCGTTAGACAGCGGACAATTTCCTCGGATAAGTCCGACGAGGAGCGTTGGTACCGATCATTCATCGGAGACTATCAGATCATGGCCATTTTAATTCTGGCACTCGCGGCATGCAAAAAGAAAAAACAGAATACATAAACTGTTTGAGTTTTAATCCTTCTCAGTACTTGAAGATCAGTTGAGGTAATCTGTCTCTATCTCGCCATTAAGTCACAAGTCTCTCATCATGGCTGCAACCGCAATCATGTCACCCACACTCGAGCAAGCCCAAACAAGCCGCAAGCCAATTTCATGGAGCAATTTGCTAGTCGGAGCCTCAATGAACATATTTCAAGGTATCGACAGCCTCTATCTAAAGCAGCATCAACAGAGCTTCAATACTTACATGTTGCAGTCACTTCTTTGGGCCAACCAATGGAGGTCATAAAAACACATGTGAGTCAGCCATCTACCTACAAGATGGTGCAAGATTGACAAACCCTGATGATTAGGTCGCAGCCAACAGAGGGGATAATCTGCCCACCGCCATTCGCAAAACATGGGCTCGCGGAGGCATTCCGGCGTTCTATCAAGGGCTAATACCCTGGGTAAGCAAGACCGCAGCTCATGTTTCTGACCTCGCTGACCCCCAGCCTTTCAAAGGCATGGATCGAGTGCTCAACAAAAGGATCAATCCTTTTTCTAGCATCAAGTGAAGTGGAATACTATTCCAAGGCAACGTTTGGGGCCTCTCCGGCGATTGCAGGAACATTAGGTGGCATCGCTGGTGGTGCGGCTCAGTCATATTTGACGATGGGTAAGTAGATAAGTACAACTGAAAATGAGATGAAAAATGTTGACGTTTAATCCGCGAGGTATGACGACCTGTATGAAAACAGTTGAAGTCACACGACCAAAGAATCTTCAACCTGGTGTTCGCGTTCCTGGCACCATCGAGATCTTCTTCGGCATCTTACGCAGGGAGGGCATCCGCGGTGTTAATCGAGGAGTCAATGCTGTTGCTCTACGGCAAATAAGTGGATGGGCATCTCGGATTGGAATCGCAAGATTTGCTGAAGGTCAAACCCGAGCTTTGCAGTCCAAGCCAGCAGAGGCGAAGCTGAGTATATGGGAGAAAATGGCAGCGTCAACTGTGGGAGGAGCATTGAGCTGTTGGAACCAGCCTTTTGAAGTAAGTCACGTCGATGCTGAATGAGCCCATTGACTCTTGATACTTATAACAGTGCAGGTTCTTCGTGTGGAGATGCAGTCACTAGCTTCTGGCCGAGATGTCTCATCAAAGCCAACCATGGCTTCTGCAGCAAAACGTATCTTGGCTAACTCGGGTCCGTTGGGCTTCTTTCGGGGTGTTGTTCCTCGCATCGGAGTCGCAGCCTGGGCTACAGTTTGTATGGTGGGCTTTGGTGATATCGCTAAGGAATATGTGAAGGGATTGGGATCATAAGACTTGATATGGACGACTCTCTATTGTAAATGTCTAAGAAAGAGTTTATAGCTTCATGATTTTTGACTACAGTAGCGCTTGTCGAATGATTGCCCGGTTCTGGCCAGCATACTCGGGTTGGATGCGCATCGACATCTTTACCAATAACCGACCGGCTATCTTAAAATGCAAAACCTTTAATGAAGTCCATGTGGAGGAGAGAACTTGAGGATCTTATTTCGAGCTATATGAGCATTCAGTCTGAAAGTCAAGTCAAGTTCTCTGGCGTGGGCCAGGGCTGCCTTTGCGCACCTGGCCATTTCCCCGCATCGGGAATATTCCGACTGGTATACAGCCTATAAAGTGCCCAGAGGCCTAAGATGGTGAAGAGGGAAATCCATTCAACACTAAAAAATGGCATCAGTCAATCTACTCCAGCGCCTACGGGCCTTTTCCACCTGCGATGTACGATCACCCTTATGATTCTAGTCAACAGCAACTAACGCCTACGTTCCGCGTAGATTGGAGATGCTCTCGTCAAACTCAAATACCCATACGGTGGTTTTTTAGATGGCATCCACATGTGGTCGCCGCAGATGCGCTCCGGCTCTACCAAGATCACGGGACCTGCTTTGACGGTCAAGATGGTCGAGGCTGATAACACGACAGCACCTAAGCCGGCACGTCACTTTGCCGATTACAACAAGCCAAACAGCATCATGTACATCCAGCAGCCCAAAGGCCTTTACTCGGCGTGTTGGGGAGGTTTGATGTCGACGCGCGCTAAATATCTTGGTGCTGGTGGTGTCATAGTGGATGGCCGCGTAAGGGACATTGCAGAGCATCAAGAAATGGAATTTCCGGTAATTCGGGGCCCAAACATAGACCATCTTAGTCTGCTAACATGTTGGTTTAGGTATTCGCGCGTGAAACTTCCGTCTTGGGATCCAACACATTCACTCGAGCCTCGGAGATTGATGTTCCGCTGCAATTCAAGGGTGATCTGTGGATCAACCCTGGCGACATTCTTTTAGGCGACCGAGAGGGCGTGGTAGTTGTACCTCCAAAACTCATGGAGGGCGTCATCAACTTTTGTCAGGAACGCTTTGAGATTGATGAAAAGACGTTTGCGGCTCTCAGAAACGGCGACGAGATGGGACCTACTCTCGCTCGACTCCGAAAATGAGACTGCGGATGAACTGATATGAGAAAATAAGTCCATAAGACTATGAAACAACTACTTCCAGTAATTTCATCCTGTCCATTAAACGCCTGGCTGTGCGGAAAACAGTAGCCTTGGCCCGTTCAACGTAAGCTGTACCGTTCCCCCACACAACGAGGCGTGCCACAGAGCCTTCCATAAAGTCCCCTCCAAGGGTCCAGGAATCTATTTTGCTTTGGCAGCGCTCCTTAGTCCATTCTCGACAATGCCTTTATGGACTTGCGATTTCCAAAATTGCCGCAGACCGGCAGTCCGTACTCTGGGCGATTGCGTGCTCTGCAACCGACATTTATGCTCCAATCACCTCCAACCTGACTTTCATAGCTGCCCCCGGTGGGAGGTTAGTTGATTTCTTTTGCTCGATATCTTTCTTTACTTACTCACTTGTCAATTGCTAGGACGCCGAGTCCTACGATCCAGTAGCCCAGGATGCTGAAAGGCGTGAACTCACCACGCTGATCAAGATGATAAATACCGACGCCCTGGCGGCACGAGCCGGTAATCTACGCCAAGGAATACCCTGCTCTGTCCCTCCGCTCCAGTATGATAGGGCAACACGGAGCTCCGTTATGGGGGGCATGAACTATCACGTTGAACTTCGTTTCAGTGACGGCGTCACATGGATCGCGCGCATCCGTAGGTTTAATGCTACATCACCTCCGATAGCGTTACGAGATTACATTGTCCGAAGTGAAGTTGCAACCCTTAAGTTCTTGGGGCAGACTACTGTTCCTGCTCCAAGAGTCTATGATTTTGCACTTGAGCCTGATAACCCTGTGGGAGTTGGCTTCATTCTGATGGAAAAGTTACCCGGCAAATCTCTACGATGGTCTATTCCAACTCAGCAACAAAGGGAGAAGGTTATGAGTCAACTCACGGATACTTTTATAGAGCTCCAAAAATATCCCTCTGACCTTCTAGGCTCTCTCAACAGCCCTGGCACATATCATGTGGGCGCATTTGCTCGAGAATCGCTTACCAATTTTGAGCAATCCGAAATGCGCTCTACTGGGCCCTTCTCTTCTTTGGAAGAATATCATATCACATCAATCCGACTTATCCTGGATTTGATTATTCGAGAGGAAATGTACTCGCAGCGAGCAGTGGTCGCTTACTTGATCCACCGATATCTCATCGATCTAGTGCCATATGTGTTACCTTCAGTCCATGATGAGAAATTCTACTTGAAGCACGCAGATGACAAGGGAGATCATATTCTGGTGGATGAGGAATTTAACATTACTGGCATTATCGATTGGGAGTGGGCTCATACTGCATCACCTTCAAACGCTTTCAACTCTCCCATTGGCCTTTTACCAGTTGCAGATTTCTACCACAGTAAGAACGAACTGGGTCATGATGAACTTATTTTTGCGCGACTTCTAGAGCAAAAGGGCCATCGAGATATAGCCCAGTATGTTTGGAACGGTCGTTTACAGCATAGATTTGCTTTCTGCTGTGGATATGACCTCGCAGATTGGGACGGATTCCTAGGTCTCTTTCGAGGACTTCGAGATGCCGTAGGAGTTGACGATGGTTTGGAATGGCATGAATGGAAGGTTTCTGCACTACAGCGCTACAAAGAAGATCCTGGGTTGCAGTTGCTGTTGAATAGACATCAGGTATGATGAGTTCAATCTCTACGTCTATTTTATCATTGGCGCTACTGTCCGTTGCATCGCTTGCATTGGATGCCTGCTCTTTTGTGTCTGCTGGATCAGGACGGCCCACGACACCGCGGAAAAGATTATCTCACTGATTTTGCGATGGAAGGTCCTGAATATTAAAGACGGCTCTTGACGATCCTCTGTAGTACGTTGCAGGTGGGACATATGATTTGTCAAGACCGAGACATTAGTGCGGATGCATGATTGTTTACAGACTTGGGCAGAGAACACCACCAGCTGCGGCATGAAATGATATCGTTTACTGTTAGATTCTGGACTAGTCCCAGGTAGTCGGAACCCTCCGAAAAGCCATCCCCGTGACACGGCGATCTTAGCTCCGATGCGGGATTTCTTCCTCGGAAGAGACCGAAACCAAGACTCCCCCAATCATTCAACAAAATAGATCCAAGCAATCCCTGATCCAAGCTAAACTGTCATGAACGAGACTGAAACTACAGCTCAGCAATCTCCTTCGGCATCAGTTCCGCCGACAACCCCGACTACAACTCCAACCCCCCGACGACCTTTGAAGAGAAACTCGGCGGCATGTGAGCGCTGTCGAAGGCGCAAGCAAAAGGTCTGGTCCATAGTATTACTCATCAAGTCACTAACTAACATATCACCAAGTGCGACGGAAAACTGCCGTCTTGTGGACAATGTCTTCTTGTCCAGGCGAGATGCGTCCCCTCCGACAGATTGCTCTTCCGGGCGGACCCCAATTGTCAATGCGAGGCTCTGAGGGAGCGTGTTCTTCATCTCGAGAATGAAATCAATTCTCTGCGTGCAGAAAGAGGTAGAGATACTGCCTCGTCTCATCAGTTAACCTCGGTCTCGCCAACTATCGACAATCAAGACACTTTATATCATGGTCGCATACTCCGACCAACGTTTTCCGATTCAAATGGCGGCTCTATACCAGGACCAGCCTTACGGGGGAGCCCATGGCAGCTTTGGGCTAACGACCCTGACACTCAGACATCTCCAAGTTCGGCAGCCGAGGTTAGTGATCTTTCACTGACGCCTGAGTCGGAGGCTCTTGTTGAGGTCTTCTTCACGAATCGATGGCCTCAGTTGCCATTGCTCCACAAGCCAACGTTCATCCAACAAGACCTTTTACATCTGACAAGAGGCGGATCGGGCCATGCACTATCACGCTTCCGGGTCAACATGGTTCTCGCAATAGCAAGTGCTGAAACAAACTCCAAGCATTCACCGCAGCAACAGCACGCACATAGACGCTTCTTCCAAGCAGCTATCAAAGACCTCAGCACTGTCCTGTCAGCCGACGATCTGGACTGCATCCAATGCCTTCTACTCTTGTGCCTTTATGGAACCAACGAGCCTCAATCGGTCAACATTTGGTACACTCTTGGCCTAGCACTACGTATTGCTCTAGGTATCGATCTTCACCGAGAAGAAACATCAAGTGCTGGCCAGAACCTCTTGTCTCAAGAGATGGCCCGGCGCCTCTTCTGGTGTATCTACGCCCTGGATCGCAGCATGTCTATAGCAATGGGTAGACCCCTTGGTATAAATGACTCCGACATAACAACACCACTCCCACAGCAGCTGTCAGATGAACAACTCGGTAGCGCAGACGAGATGCCAAGTCTTATTTCAAATCCCAAAGACATGTCGACTTTCCTTCATGTCATCAAGCTTCGTCAGATAAATGCTGCAATCTATATGTCTTTACACGCCGCCTCTGCGAGTGCCAGCAATGACTGCCACAGATTGGATGATCTACGTGAGAGCCACTACGCCAATCTCAACACATGGCTTGTTACAGCACCACGATATGGCCCGGCAAGTGGCGTAGCCATGCTACAAACATCGGAATGGTTTCAAATCGCATATCATTATGCTGTGCTTTCTCTTTACCGTCCCTCGAGGGTCTTCCCAGTCAGCAATATATCGTCACTGAGACTTTGTTCCGACTCTGCTATAAGTCTCATCTCCTGCTACAACACTCTCTATGCCAAGAACCGAATCAGCTACACATTTGTAGCGTTAAACTCGTTATTCATGGCGGCGGTTATAATGCTATATGCACTGAGATCTAGCCCTGTCATCCGTAGCGAGTTGAGTCAAGGTATTGCAAAGGCAAATATTGAAATGTGCCAGAGGCTATTGCGAGGCGTTTCGAACGGACGTTCTGTTGGTGAACGATGTGCCGTTGTTTTAGGGAGGCTTGGAGAGGCCACAATGGACGTGTTTGACCGAGAACAGTCACTTGGCGATGATATAGATACCGAGTTCATGTCATGGTTTGGATTGAAATTGCAATCATCAGGACCAGAAAGGGTCAATAGCACTGAAGCAGGTGAGCAGGTTACTCCAAGTGTAGACATTCCTTGGAACGAACTATTCGTTGAGGGATTCGATATGTTTGATGCTGGAAACTATAGTTATCTGGAGTTGGTAGTGTAAACACCTTTGAAAAACAAATGCATCGAAGCTCTTTTTGACACGTATTATCTACGCGTTCAAAACCTAAAGTGCTCTCCAATACCTTCAGAGTTATCTGGTCAGCCAACTCTGACTCGTTAATGTGAACAAAGCTATTATAGACGACCAACTGACAAGGACTGTCTGAAATAGACCAGAAAGACCTGCGTATTGTAGCTGCCAAGTCAACCTAGCCCTTTTACTCTGCAGATTTAGCTCCTTGTTTTCCTGCTTTCTACCGGTTCTCGACGTCTGTAGCGCAGTACAAACTGTAGACTCTTTCACATCCTCTTCCTCCTGCCTTGCATCCGCCACCAAAAGAAGGCCGCTCAAGAAGGATTTGACAGCCACTGCTACCATAAGTAATGGAGTCTGTTGTGGATAAGAAACAGTAAATCGCACATGGTTGACAGTAAGTATGATAAGGAAAGGGTTGCTACAGGCTGTAGTGATGAGATTGAGTAGCAGGTATAAACTGCTGAGAAAATAAGGAAGAGGGATTGTTTGAGTGATGTTCTGACTCTTCAAGACGTTGACGTCGTCGGATAGGTTACGAGACTTTGGGCACTCATGGCTCTGGTCGCCAATATCCAGCGGTAGCTTTTTCAATCTTGCTATGACTCTTGCGAAGGCCATGCGAAAGAACCCGATGCATAGATATACATATGAGCTTCGCTCCCACCGTGTATACATGAGTAATGTACGCACAGCAGTTTCAGGTACTGTTGTGTATACGACGGCATTGCTCTGGTATAATGTAGTCCAGTTAGCCTGAAGCAGTCCCATGGTGAGCTCAACGTCCTCGCCATGGCGAAGAGGTGCACCGAAGAAAGTTGTCTGACAGAGATTGTCAAGTAAAGGCATGACAGCGCTTGCTCGAAAGGCTGATAGAGCGCCAGGAAGAATATTGACAAAGCTTCCTGCTTGTGACTGGGCAGCCCTGGGAATATTGCCACCTGTATTGAACAGAACATCTAGCAACCGTGGCAAGGTCTTGTTCTCGATATTCAGAGCTGCCAGATGGCCTGCTACACCCCCGACTTGATCGTCTTTCAACAAAGGCACCACGAGATTGCGGATCGCGCTTGGATGTAGAATACTGTCCGAGTCAAGGGACACAATCATTTCCCCATTGGCCAGCCGGAAGCCGGTACAAACAGCCGACCGTTTCCCTTTGTTCACTCTGTGCTGGCGAGTTACACAAGTAATCCCATTCTTGTTGAGAGACAAAGCGGCGAGGCTCATGCACTCCCAAGTATCGTCGGTCGAGCCATCGTCTATAACAACCACTTGAAGTTTATTCCGTGGGTAATCGGAGTTGATGACGGACTCCATGGCCAGTTTGATAAACGCGGACTCGTTGTAGGCGGGGATCACGATCGTAACAGGCGGGAGGTCGGCATCAGGTGTAGATGATTGAATGGGCTTGTAATTCATCCATGCCAAAACTGTGCCTGTCTCGTTGAACACCATGACAGCTAGGCAGAATGAAAGCAGAGTTTTCAAGAACCCTTCTGCAGGTGTTGGCATGTACAAGCTCGTGATAGCAAGAGTTGTCAGCGTGCCGAAGATGTTCAGAATACCGCAACAAACTCGAAAGCTGAGATAAAAAGACTTGTTTGGTAGGGAAGCCATGGCAAACGTTGACATCAGAAACTCCAATTGCAGCCACATTACAAGCGTGAGAGCTCGAGAACTTGTGGAAGGAAAGTGAAGGTTTGTCGAGGGGGGGCACTCGCAAGACTCGCTTGCCAGGCGTCGCGTCATCCCCTAGATTATTTGACATGGTCTGATTATTGCGTTCATCGACTAAGCGACGATATCCCTCGCTCTCCTTCAGAGTCCAAGTGAACTGCCGAAGCTGTCCTTCTGATCACATACGAGGTTCTAGACGAGCCCATGGATTTATCTACTGCTAAGTCCGGGGTATACGACCAGAGACCGTTTCGAAACAAGGGCACGCATACCTTACCGCTCTGCCGCTTACTCGATATCTAGTTGCCTTTTTAGTTGCTAGCCCCTGGATCAAGACCTAAATAGTCGCCATTGGGTTACATCCCGGGGTTCCGCCACGTTTGACAGTTTACCCAATTTTGTATTATCCCACTATAGTGTATTAGACTACCCTCCTACCTCGGGTAAAGGCCAATCAATTTTGGCTAGATCTCATTCACAACCACCCATTTCTTAAGCTAGGAGAAGATAAGGCAATCCATAGTTATGACCATAACCTGTCTTATGGTCGCCAACTCGCCGACGCTAAAACACACCCTAGGAGCTCAGCTTACGACACTAGACGCGTCTTTTGGTAGGTTACAGTCAAACCAATCAAGTTCTAAAAACAAAAGGACGGTGACTACCTAGGTACACGATCTATTGGATAAGAAACGCGACAGCTTTTGACAACCCGAGCATTGATTCGTAATGATCTAACAGTCACATTTTCTAGCCTCAATTCCCGTCTGCATTACAGCGGCACGGTTTCTACTTATCGTATAGCTACTAAATAGTGGAGTAGAGGTGACTATCGCATCTCCTCAGCAACGTTACACAAAATTGCAAGTTCGAATCCAACTAGATGCTATTCAGGCTGAGACAATATACCCGATGTGTAACAAGGACGATTGATAGAAATGTCTCTATCCAATTACCGTGTCTATACAAGTTCCCTACAGCAATTGCATGTAGAATAATTCAACCCAGTGATCAAAAAGGGCTCGCAATGAGACAGCCGACATCATCTCAGATCGTGATGCCCTCTGAGGCATACGCGTCAACCTCTTGATGCGGTTCTTTCTGCCACAGCGTATGCTCCATATTGAAACGTCAACAGGGCCTACTCGCGGGCTACAAGTACGGTAAGCTTGAAGGATCAGGTCTCTGTATAAATAATTCAAGAATTCCAAACAATCTCCAATCTTTTTCATCAAAAACATCTAACCTCACTGCACCCACATCTCAAAGTCCTTCTCCAAGACCCCAATAGAATCTATCAAAATTGCTTTCTTTCATTGCACTTCTCACCCTTTTCACCATGGTCAGCTTCAAGTTTCTTCTCCCTGTCTTGGGCTTGATGGTTGCAGCGTCAACTGCAACTCCCAGGAATCCGCCCAAGCTCGTGAGTATACCCCAAATACTCAGACAGAATACATAGATGGTTCGATGTGACTAATCATAATGTTAAACAGGAAGCTCGGCAAGAATGTCCCATGGTAACTCATGTCGTTCAGGCGGGCGACGTATTGGCCGCGATTGCTGATAGTGCATCTGT
Source organism: Fusarium sublunatum (assembly GCA_013623665.1). Classification (NCBI taxonomy): domain Eukaryota; kingdom Fungi; phylum Ascomycota; class Sordariomycetes; order Hypocreales; family Nectriaceae; genus Fusarium; species Fusarium sublunatum. Next base: position 9,771 of record JABFFF010000421.1, on the reverse strand, counting down.
CGGCGTCTGCAACATTGCTACAGCCAACGCCATTACCGACATTAACTCCATCTATGTTAGCCAGACATTGACGTTTACTGGCGCTGGGTGTGAGGAACACTCTTCTGGAACGCAGTGCTGCATTCCTGCTGTTACTGCTACCAACGTCGTAGTCGCCTCAGGATATCATCACTGGGATAGGCATGTCCAGCGTGGGGAAGACTTGCAGTCGATTAAGGATGCAAACCCATCGTGGCCCGCGACTAATATCCCTGTCGGTGCTCAAGTTACGCTTCCCGCACGACCACGTATGAACTGCTAAGTTTTATAAGGGGCTTAAGAGATACGATATATATAAAAGAAGAGAGATCGAGATCAAATATCTTGTATATCAGCTAGGGTTTTGAGTCCGCGAAGAGGTTTTTCCCTAAAGACAACTTCCTGTATATATAGCTATTGATCTCTGGTATTAGCCTGAGCTATATACAATGATAGCATCATGTTACATCATGTATTGATACATGTTAGACACTTGTTCAATCCATGTGATTGTTTGTTTTGAGGTTAGCAACGACGTTCTATTAGTTAACCATTACGCTTTTCTTTTATCCATCTCTGGCCCCCCGCGTGAGTACATGTAATAGCTTTGTACCCAGCAATGTTATCTTCTCGCCGTCCTTGGGCAACGTTACGGTTCGGTCTCCCCAAGGCATAAACCTGACTTTCACTGTGCTGCCTGATGGTTCCGCTTGGGTCAACAATGCGTTGCATAGGGCGATCTGGGACATAATGATCTTGCAGTGGTCCGAGACAAAAGCACAAGTGGCTGTATAAGCAACCTTGTGGAACTTGTTGCAGTTGCTGACCTTGCCGGGCTGAACGTTGGCCGGTGTCTCGATACCTGCAAGTCATGACCTAGGGTTTGCTACATGTGATGGTAAATCAAATCTAAAAAGCAAGAAGAGTCTTACCGTTACATGGCTTGGTGGTAGAAGGCTCTGGGATTCTGGATGGCTCCGGCTCCGGCTCCAGGTCGAACATGGCCTCGACACAGAAAGATTTACCGACGACCATGCCGTCACAGCCATCCTCGATAGAGGGGTTCTATAGGCGAAGAGTGTTGGGCATAAGAGATCAAGGGAAACAATTAATTGAAAGACATGCCTATCCCTTCAACTGTTCGATGACAGTCGCGTTGTTTCACCAAAGGGTTGTGCGGAGACACATGCAAGGGCCAAGAAGATCACTGATTATCGCGCTTACTAGTTATCCTCATCTACATCATCCACCTGAACGTGGGCCCAGTATGAACTGACGCGATGTTGAGGCACATGCTAAGCGAAGGACCCTTTGTCTTTGTCCTGTTGCTTCCAGGATGATTTTTCCTAGGGCAAGATGCCGAGAAAAACGGCTGAGCGAGTGCCATACCCTACGGTGCTGCACATGCAATTGCCTGCTGGAAGTTAAGTCAGCTAAATGGTCAGACTGAAGGTTAAAGAAGCACGACGCAAAATATGGCGAGAAAGAACTGCTGGCAGAACTTGAATTCTATAAGGATGAAAGATACTTTATCTCAAGCATACTTGATACCTGGTGATTAATGGATCTCAGGCAATCTTTGGTAAGAAGGTTAAATTATGAGAGTTAGACGAGCGTAGTAGGTGTTCGATAGATAAAATTACTTCAATAACTTGAATTTATATTTAACTACAAGCACATCTAATTTAAATATAAATAAGACTAAATGTTATAACATAATAATAATTGTACTAATTTTACAAAACACCTTAGTCTACAGCTGAGCTCAGTCACAATCAATGACTTAGACAGAGTTATGGTCGATAATAACGTTGTACCATATAGTGCGGTCGACTTTTATCGAAGCTTTCCTCGCCACTACACTAGTAAAAGTCCAATAAGTACGCAACCACGGCATCTCTTTAAAAAACGTATTTGGCAGCAGCAAAAAAAGAAACAAATAGATGTGATTCGAGAGAATGACCATCATGAACAATAAGGGTCTATTCTGGCGATACCTTTCCAATGCCTTCCCAGACCTTAAGCTGTACGGCGCTTATACTAAGTAAATCCTCACATAGTTCTGGTATAGTGTGTTTTTAGACGTAGTCTCTAATCTTGCCACTATACCCGTCAAGTACCGTAAGCTCTCTCGTCTCCATCATTTAACGGTAGTATAATTCTATATAAGTGTTATCCTCAACGTCAATATCCTTCTCCCTTCTACGCCTCTCCTAATCCTTACGGTAAAACGGGTTAACAGAGAATATAGTGGCGACCTTCTATAGATGCCAGCTTAGCTCTAGGTTAAGCTCTTTATAGATATACTCATAATCGTAGGCAATTGCTGCCGCCGCAACCTGCCTCTCCATCTCAGGCACCTCTTTAGCGAGAAGGCTAAACATATCCAGATCCGGCTATAAGGGCCACCAGATAATATAGGGCATCAAGATTCCAGATGGCCAGCCATCTTCAAACACAGTAGGGTCATTAAGCATAATACAGCACGCCAATATCGCTTACTAGATATCCCATACATATAGATAAGACCTAATATAGATAGTATTATTCTTAATCTAGTCGGCCTACCAATAAGAAAACATAGAGTAGTATAAGATACCACAGACAATACAGTCCTCATCTAGAATAGTTAAAGTTCTTACCGAGTGAGCAAGCTAAACATAACGCTTAATATTACCGTCATAGGCGGCCATCTATATTAATAACGTCTTTTTTTACCGTCAATAGATCGTAAGGCAGAAGGTAATAAAGTAGCTTTACCTCATCATCGGTCAATATACTATACCTTTCCTCTAACGCCTAGTCCTTAAGGCCAAGGTATATATCCTCTTCGATATATCGAAGGAGGTCGTCTTTATAGTAACATATAATGTCTTGTCGAGTTGCCAAACGCTATCACACTTCAATATCACCATTTAGATACGCCAGACATTAATAATCTATCATCTCAATTAAACGTTTATAGTTATCCATAATGGCATAGCGAGACTTATAACTCATAATCTTATTATAGATAAACTTCTTACCCTCTATCTTACTCTCTTATACCTCTTTAGCAATAGACACTTTAGGTAAGAGGTCAAGTTCTTAATTAAGGGAATAATAACCAGCAGCAGCATAGGCACAGCCAAGGTAATAGCGCATATCGGGGAATTTAGAGGCCAACGAACGGTAGGTATCCTCAGTAGCGATATCGGGATGCCATATACAATATAGCTGCTCCTCGGCCGCCATCCGTTCAGGTATATCGTTACTCATAATACGGCAAGCGTTACAGGCTCATACAACTCAAGGCATCAAGGAGCTAAGACGTTTAACGACTTCACTCATGGCGAAGTGGTAGTGCAGGCGGATGCCCCAGATAAATGCTACTTAACTATCACGGTCATCGAGGAGCCTAGGGACAGCATCACCGCGGATGGCCTTTTCCTGGTCTTATCGAAGTTATAGGCGGTCGAGCATCTTTTTTTTTCCTTACTGGATGACCGATGATGATGAGGCAGAGCTGCCGAATTTGGGGGCATAAATATTTTGGCCAGCTGGCACGAGCTACGTTACCCCGGTTCTGACTTATTTATTGAGTCTCCACAAACAGGGACAGGGGTATGGCCACCCATGATAGTGGCAAATACAGCTTCACAGGACCCTTCCATCTATGGCCAATCTCTCTCAGAACATACTACATACACTGTCAATCACCCAACCAACCAACCAACCCCCGAGACGACACCCAAGCCGATTACGCACACCACTGCCTATCTCGAACAAGATGACAACAAGCTGTTCAGTCTGTTCCCAGCATTACCTTGCACCGAAGTCCAGACCGTCTTGGCCATGTCGTGAGACTCGTTAACCTGGCTGTACCCAGGACCCCAATGCGCATACTTCTGGTTTCCTAGGTTGTCGGCCCAGTTGACGAGACCTTGGATGACGCCCTTGATGCCAGCATTGTTCAGCTTTCTCTCAAACGCAGCCCGGTTCGGGTGGTCCAGAAACGGAAAAAGCATGAGTGACTGGCGTGTAAGAAACGAGAGTGACGGGCTAGCCCAAGCGCTCCCAGCTACGGGGTTTTGAGAAGAAGGGAGGTACACTCATATGTCTTCGAGTACATACCACGGCCAAGGTGTTGTAGCTAACGGCACGGCTGGCTGACGCGCATGAGATCATGCTCTAGTACATGCCGAGTCTGGAGACCTCAATCAGACATCATTTATCTCGGGCTAAAAAGTGAGCGAGCAATCTCTGTCAAAGAGACAAGTATATTATACCAGGAACCGTCCGGCTGACTATAGTCTTGGCTTGGTGTAACCCGACTATCAGATGGAGCAGCGTGTTATCATGCTTTTGCAAATGACCATTCCAGCTACCCCTGGTTAAGGTCATGTATGGTGCTATACAGTACATATCTAGTAATCTGTGGAAACTCATGGAAGAATCAACTCGACATGGCAGTAGTGCAATTTCAGGGTTCACAAAGCCTGTGCCTGTGCTATGCCCTATCCATGCCTATCCATGTCCTCGTCCCTGTCTCCGTCCATGTCCCCGCCCCTCCACACAAATACTCCCTTGCACGCCTGGCAGGGCTACCACTCAGAACTTTATTCTCTGATAGACAGTAGTGGTTCCATTTGAGTTAGATTGTCAAGGACCTAAAATCAACCGACGTGTAGTCAAGGTTAGCGCTAACATCTTTTGACAATGCCCAGCCTAGGTGGGACACCCGAGCACACGAGTAAAAGAAAAGAAGGAGAAAACAACTTACGACTAATGGATTCGCCGTGAGTGGTCACTTACTACTCGACACTCCTTTAGTGTGTGATAGAGTAGAGTATCTGTCAGCAAGGCATGGGTTGCGTATTAATTACAACAAACTCGCTTTCTTTTGTTTCTGCCTATCAAACAGCACACTCTCTTTTCATTCATTCATTCCTTTACTCATTCACCCTTTCCTGATGTTTACCCTATCTTCCACAACGTGAGGGCTCACACCTTGATCCCTTTTCTTGGCTACCTAGCCAGCCTGAGTTCCGCTCCGAGCAGTGGCGCGGACAGCACTCGTTTGGACCCAATCGATAAACCCAAAGTTCAGAATTCGACAGAGGATAAGCTTGACCTTGGTATTACTTCTATCGTCCCCTACGGAGAGAAGCAGATAGGCGAGAAGTGGGGAACCCTTTTGGTCAAGGGCGGCCCTCGACTCTGCGCTGCTGGGCCAGACGGCGCCAAATGGACGCACATCCACAGCCTTGATGACTTGGAAGGCAGTGAAGCTCCTCTGCTGTTCGATCTGAATGTAGACTGTCGAGACCTCCCTCGGCCAAGAAAATCCTACTCCCCTTTCACCCGTGCCCGCTATCGTCACTTCTGGCTTGCCGGGAGTGTTGAACGCAACCGAAGATGTCACGGCAGCCCTGCAGGGGCTCAAGCAGCACATGACAAAGAAAACGTCGTGTGGAAAGACTTTCTTTTTTTCCAAGGCAGGCTCCGCCATCGTCGGTCTCTATGTCAACGCCGACATGGGATCTGTCGCTACCGCCATACTCGAGCGATTTGAAAAGGCGGTCAGCCAAACCACTCATATCATTCAGGCCTGCGACCTCAACCCGATGAACCCGTACAGGTTTGAAGTCTTTGCTTTCGACAAGCTCAGTGACCTCGAACTTGTACGAAAGAACGTCCAGGCGTGGAACAGTGGTTAGTGCGCAACCATGCCCCTTACCAGACCCGAGAAAGCAAGGATACAGGTCTATATCACAGGTAGTGATCTATTCATGGGCTCTTCCAATGCCCCCTCTGTGTCTGGCCCAGGCTTATCGACGGATCTCGGAGCCCGCGCCGAGTGCAAGACCACCAAAGTTGTCGACGACGATACCTGCACCACACCACACTCAGTGTCAGCTGCGGCATCCGAGGCGCCGAATTTGTCAAGTACAACCCATAGCAGAACCTATGCAGCACCCTCAAAGCCGGGCAGGTTGCGACAAGCTACAGTTGGGTCAGGTCATCTTTCTGAGCAAAGGAAACACGCCTATGCCGGCTACCCATGAAGGTATTGCTTGTACACCACAGAAGCCAGGCACCAAGAAGCCATCTCGCTCCTTTGGCGGATGGGATCTCGCCAAGCTCAACCAGCGACCGCTCAACATTTGCTGCAGCTGCTAGGGATACTGGGGCACTACCACCGAGTTCTATACCGAGTCCCCACCCGATACCAAGGCGCCGGGGGCCTTGAAGCTCAACACCAACGGGTGTATCTCTAACTGCGGCACTAATATTGTGAACAATAAGTCGCCCCCTAAGGAGTTCAAGTATATGCTACTTCCAGGCGTATAACCCTAGCCGCCTTTATATATATATATAGACGCTTCCGAGATTGCGGATTACTTTAAGGAGCCGACTTATGTTTATTTTTTTGCCGGTATGACTGCCGATTATATGTTAATAAACTAGAGAGTTTTATAAAATAGTTTGATATATTTGATAAGATGGAAGCTCCTTTTAAGCAGATTCTGTCCTTTGGCGGCTGGGCTGAGTCGACCGACGCCGTGACATTTTAGCGCTACCGCTATACGGTTAAACCTAAATTCTGTTTCTTTTTTGCCATAAATATTATAAAGTTCTTGGAGAAGTATAGTAGCTTCGATAGAGTTGATATCGAATGGGAGTACCCCGGTGCCACTAATTAGGGCATCCTCGCCCGTGACAGGAGGGACGATGCTACCATCGAGCAAGTCAATGTCCATTTGCTTTGCCCGGTTCTTTCCGGTACTTGAAGCCATTCCCCGTTGACCAGATGGCCAAGGTGCTAGACTACTTCCTCTTCATGATCTAAGACCGGCAGGGGCAGTGAGACTACGGCAAAGAGTTCGTCAAACCGGGCTGTGATACTGGCAATTTTCTCCGACCCACGTCAACGGTACCGAGACCCGGAACCCCGTTAGCATGATCACCAAAGCGGGCGTGTCGGCGAAAAGGCCATTGTCGGTATAGCAAGCTACGGCCGAAGTTTCCGCGTGGCAGAGCTTCAAAGGCATTCAGAAGGGCTGGGTCGAATGGGTCAAGCCGGACGTTCAGCGGGACATTTGCACCTGTTTCCAAACAAACATCTGCTCGCCACCCGGTTGTCATTATGACAACTACTACGAGATGCGCAACAGCTGATTGAAGCATATCAAGAACAAGAGCAAGATATACCCTCCAACGACGAGCTCATCACGGTTGCAGTATGTTATAAAGTAAGTTAAATATTAGTACTTAGGCATGATACTAATAACATTATTCAAAACACAGAAGCGACGGGCCAAGCCCCAGCTCCTATTCTAAGATTAGAAAAATAAAACCTGCCAACAGTCGGCCGAGCTTAAACTCCAGTAGAGAACTCCATACAACGACTGAAGCTTCCTTATCCTCAAGATCAAGATGGACTTACTACTTACAATCAGCCAACTCCTCTCCTGCCAGACGCTCTACCAATAGGTAGGGGAGTTACTTACAGGCTAAAAAGGGCTTAACTGCCAGTACAAGATCCACTCGCACGCGAACCACCAAACTTTTCACAGTAGAATTCCCATTCATCTCCACCAATGTGGTTTTGAGAGGAGCGGCAATAGTGATTACCGTTACCATCGTCATACTTAAAAAGATGTTAGAGCAGTTTGGTTAATACGTGGAGAAACTTACAGGACCGCAATCGGGGCACGAGTCCCACTGCTGTGAACCCGTGTGACGGTTCAGGTACGCGGTGCACGCTTGGTCGGTTAAATCATCCCTCTATTACCGTTAAGTAAGGCCTTTTTAAGTAGATCAAGTTGAGACTTACAATTTTCTCTTGTGGTCCTTTCTTCAGACTTTGGGCCGGAATTAGCTCCTCACACCACTACTGTGTTGTTAGTTTATTTCTATTCCCAAATTTAGGCATCCTGGACTAGGATTGACATACACACAAGGTATGTAAGTTGTTGGCTACACCTGCAAGAGTACTTGTAGATATTAGTAACAATATAGCTTAGGATGATAGAGCCGAGAGACGTACACAGGGGCTACAGCCAGGAGAACGGCGAGGGCAGTGAATTGCATGATGGGAAACACTTTGAGTGCTGAAATTGAGTAGAGTAGAGTAGTGTAGTTATAAGTCAGTTGTGATAATAGATAAGGATCTTAGAAGAGTACTGAGAGAGGAGCAACGTCTCTATTTATACAAAAATTACCCCTATACTACTAAGTGACTCAATAATAGACCGCTTACATCTCTACCTCCGTAAATCTAAACTCGCCGGATATTCCTTTCGTATACAGTAGGGGGGAAAAGGTTTGGATCCCATTTGCAGTACTAAGCTAACTGGTACCAGATGGATCCCAGATACGTGGTTATACACAACCTGACACTTGGGTCGTGCCAAGACCTGGCACTTGGGGGTAAAAGGTGGGGATTATATAAGCTGAGCAGTCACTTGGTGTGGAGAACTTTTGAAATTGCTGATTGGCTGAAAAATCACCATATAGAGTACGTGCCAGATAAGTCACATTTTAATGTATACTTTTCGTCTGACCGCTTTTTCCTTCCTTTAATATTAATATATTAATAAATCGGGCAGTAAATAGATAATTAATATATTATATATATATTAATTACTCCTTTAACTTTATCGTTTTTTCTTTTTCTTTCCCTCTACTTAAGTTAAGTTAATAAATAATTAATTTATTAATTAATATAGTATACACTAAGGCTAAATCGATCTATAAGCACCTAGCTTATATTAAATATACCTAAGGTATAGATAATAAGCGCTAGAAATAAGATAACCCCTTTAACATTAGAGAAAGTTTATATATTATTAATATATTAACTAAATATCTACTAACTTTATAATAGGAAGATAGAGTAGTTAAACTTCCCTAGGGCAAAGTTTTCTATTATATGCCACCTATTAGAGGTGGTAAAGGTCTCTGCCATAATATAAGTAAATTTATATATTATTAATATATTAACTAACTTTAAATAGGATGGCCAGATATTGCCCTAGAACCTCTAAGTTTACGTTTTAAAGTCGCACTGCCACTAGGTGCCTAAGTCTTGTCGAGTTATAACCTCTGCTTATAACCTTACTGAGCTTAAGTATATATATTATTTATATATTATTAATGTATTAACTGACTTAAAATATAGAATTCTATACTATATATCTTACTCTCCTGAAGGGTTATAATGCTGATATGCCTAAGACTGATAGGGTAGTCCTGCGAACTCTATCTAAGCGTCCCCAGCGAGTAAGTATTATTTATATATTATTAATACATTAACTAATCTTTATCCAGGTCGTAGATAATAATGATAACGACGAGCAGCAGCAGGTCTATACTGCTGATATGCTAATCAATCTCCCCCGCTATAACTCTGGCGGCCGTAACTATAAAAAGGGTGATATAAGTATTATTTATTTATTAATAATGTATTAACTAATATTTTCTTATAGCCTCGTCTTAGGTTTATAAAGACTGCTGTTAGTCTTAGGGCTAAGGAGATCTACGATTAGTATGCTAAGTATGGCAATATAGGTAAGTACTATTTATAAATTATTAATATATTAACTAACTTTAATAGCTTATCCTCCTAAGGAGCTTTCTCTTAAGTGCTGTGTTTAGATATACTTTATTAACGAATTTAAGGCTAAGGCCGAGGAGGAAGATAAGGCTAAGGAGGAGGTTAAGGTTAACGAGGAATAAATAAGTCTGGTTTATATATTATTAATATAT